>JAVTVY010020824.1:0-71304 GCA_036873755.1 Hanleya hanleyi
TAAAGTGCTCTGGGCGAGCTGTTAGCTCTTCGGGAATCACTCTCCTGAAATCCAACAGGGGGAGCTATCGGTCTCCTTAGGTGAGTGAAACTATACATATGAGAAATAAAAGATGAAACCTGAAAGTTGAATTGTTCTGTTTTTATTCTCACTTTAAAAAGCAATGTACAACATTTATGTGAACATGTTGCTACAAACCCGACACCTTATCTACAGTTCTGGCAAGTGTTCTCTACAAACAAACTGATCTCAGTATACATCATTAAACTGTCAGACTGACCAGTTTTCCACTTATCAGATTTCAACTGGTATCAAATGTCACCAAAATTTCAAAATGTGAACTTGAATTTTATTGAGAAAAAGATTGAACCCATGGACAACCTGAACATTGCCACACCACATAATTATCTCTGCCCACTGACATTGAGTTAATTTCCATAAATATCTTACTCGGTATGGAACATTTTATTTGATGATGTATATTCTAATTTACTAATAAGAAATAAATTGATAATTTGAAGAGCCCACATTTTCCTTTTGTTCATTCTGTAGTAAAGTAGATGAAGCAACATTGTCAGTCAGAAGGAAAAACATTTGAGTGAATGGAGTTGAAGAAATGTTGTTGTTGTTGCAAAATAAAATAAAGTAACACAGACTGATAAAACTTACTTCATCACGACTTGATTTTATACGCTATTAATTTTTTTTAATCATAAAACATTTTAGGAAATATATTCTGGCGAAATAAATTAAACATTTCAACTGCTTTGTTTTCAAATCGCAAGTTTAGTCCATGCTAAGTTCAATCCAAGGGGGAGATTACTACTAACATGAGTGGAGCTGTTTTCTCAATACCCGCGAAGACGTCAACCTCATGCTGTACCAGCTGGACGTGGTAAGGAGAATTCCATGGTAAACCACCAAACGACTTGCGAGATATTTACTTGTCTTAGACGTTGTGTAAATTGACATTGTAATACATCCTGAGATATCACATATTAATTTACACATTAAACAGTAACAATAGCGCAAAATTTATATCAAAATAGATCGTTTTTCGCCAGCATTCAACCTCAACAAACGCTATCAAAAGCGTGCCGCCATTTTAAACGGGAGACGCCATCTGGTGGCATGACCTCGTTACCCCTGGTTACGTTGAACAACAAGACGTCTTGCTCTACGCGGGACGTACAAGTCTAAATAAATTCGGGATTACGACATGAGCCAGTGCAATTTCTATTCATTCATCAGTCAGAACAATGACACGAACATTTCGTGATTTTGGATAATAGTTTGGGCGAGCGAGAGATCGGTCGCCTGAGAAGGCTTGGGCGTGTGTGGGCGCGAGCGAGAGCGATCGCTCGCCTTTCCCGGCATTGACTGGTCTCTGTAACCTGGGAAATATTTTTAATTGATGATAACTAGACTATTTCCAACCGGAAGTTACCCAAAATTATGTTAAATATAATGTTATTGGTCCTTCCTTCATGTTCTTGGAATAGTATGAAAATTGGATTGATATTTATCATATTTATGACCAATTGTTAATAGCTAAACAACCAGTCCGGGTTAAAGAGATAGGGGAGAGGCCAGGAAGGAGCTCGCACATGACTTGCATTTTAATGTACCTGTCACTGCTATAGATAGTATTGGTCTTGGTTCCAGAAGCAGTGTGTTTAGATATGACTGTACATGACAAAACAACCAGTAGGGCCGACATGTATATTGATAATTCCATGTACGGAAGCAGTGTGTTTAAATATGATCCTGTATATGTACATTATACATGTATACATACATGTACATTATACATGTATACATACATGTACATTATACATGTATACATGTAGCTTTGATTGAATTGTCAGCTCACATGATTTCTGGCATGATTGATAACATTGTATGTTGGTTAATTACGACCACTGCCTCCTATTTGTAAAGTTGTTTGATATGCGAGGGAAATCTGGCTGGATAAATTATTTATGGTGTGATGGCCCGGTGCTGTATACAAGGTGGCTGTTTTACCAATCCCAGGACTCTGGAACACTAGCCTGGAGAGGTGGAACACTAGCCTGGAGAGGTGGAACACTAGCCTGGAGAGGTGGAACACTAGCCTGGAGAGGTGGAACACTAGCCTGGAGAGGTGTTTCATCTCCTGTATGTCTAACATGGCCTGATACATACATCAGCATCATAGACCTGGCTTGCACAAAGGAGATGGTATGATGAGGTCATTTTGGCCTATGTGGTGCAGTTGAAATAAAATGTTCTAAAAATAATTGTTTTAATGTAATGGCAAGAGAAAATATATGTACACAATATGTGAAAATTCTGGCTCGATTGTATTTTGGTTATAGTTATGTCATGAAACTGAAATCCACAGCAGGTGATATTTTGTGAAAAAAAGCATCTAAATTGTGTCAATTAAACACACATTTAGACACGAAGGACCCCTTGGACCAAAACACTATTTAACCTGGTTATGTGCGGTGGCAGTATATCTTCACTGCTGGAAAATCTTTTTGGTCCAAGGAGTCTTTCTTGTCTAAATGTGTGTTTAAATGACTCCATCTAGACCCTTTTTTATGAAATATCACAGGCTGCGGATTTCAATTTCATGTCATGAATATTTCATAATCCAATCGAGATTGTGCACATATATGTACATATCCTATTTCTTCTAATTTTTCAAACAGCATTTTTGGACTTAGAAGCAGAAAAAAATCCATCTTTATGTCAACTGAGGCTAAATACTCTGGCATGGATGTGTTATTTATCTCAAGCATTGCAAAGATAGCTAGTGAAATTTGAAGAATGTTTGCAGAATTTCTCCACAGTAGCCTGAAGTTTTGCCATCTGAATAATTAGAAGAAATAGGGTATTGTGTAGATATATTTTCTTTTGCCGTGACATTATAACACATTTATTTTTAGGACATTTTATTATTTCGATTTCAACCACACAACGTTTAGGCCAAAATCCTGCCTTATTATACCATCTCCTTACAGAATGTTAGTACGTTCAGGCAGTGTATCGTGTTTGTGAAGTCTGCGAGAGCAGTGTTTATCACTCTCCTGGATTTTGTTTTACGCGATTACTTACTCTACATTGCCTTCCAAGTTTCCAGCAGAGTAATCAAAAGGGGAGCGATAGACTGTCCTTCGAATGTGTAACCATCATGAACTGTCCCTCACATGTGTAACCATAAACTGTCCTTCAAATGTGTAACCACCATGAACTGTCCCTCACATGTGTAACCATAAACTGTCCCTCAAATGTGGAACCATATAAACTGTCCCTCACATGTAACCATAAACTATCCCTCACCCGTGTAACCATAAAGCTGTCCCTCTCATGTGTAACCATAATCTGTTCCTCACATGTAATCATAAACTGTTTCTCACATGTGTAACCATGAACTACCCCTCATGTCTAACCATAAACTATCCATCATGTGTAATCATAAAGTATCCCCACATATGTAACCATAAACTGCCCCTCGCATGTGTAACCATAAACTGTCCCTCGCATGTGTAACCATAAACTGTCCCTCACATGTGTAACCATAAAGCTGTCCCTCTCATGTGTAACCATAATCTGTTCCTCACATGTACCGTAATCATAAACTGTTTCTCACATGTGTAACCATGAACTACCCCTCCTGTCTAACCATAAACTATCTCTCAAGTATAATCATAACTAAAGTATCCCCACATGTGTAACCATAAACTGTTCTTCACATGTGTAACCATTAACTGTCCCTCACATGTGTAACCATAAACTCTCACATGTGTAACCATAAATTGTCCCTCACATGTGTAACCATAAACTCTCACATGTGTAACCATAAATTGTCCCTCACATGTGTAACCATAAACTCTCACGTGTGTAACCATAAATTGTCCCTCACATGTGTAACCATAAACTCTCACATGTGTAACCATAAATTGTCCCTCACATGTGTAACCATAAACTCTCACATGTGTAACCATAAATTGTCCCTCACATGTGTAACCATAAACTCTCACATGTGTAACCATAAATTGTCCCTCACATGTGTAACCATAAACTCTCACATGTGTAACCATAAATTGTCCCTCACATGAGTATCCGTGAGGTCACCCTCATGTATAACCATAAGCTGCCCTCCTGTAAATCATGATGAACTCCCCTTCACATATGTTTGTTCATCTAATCTGTTATGATACAGCATATAATCATTTCTCCCGTCCATGTGCACCCACGATAAAGCAAATAATAAGCTTTTGTTGTTTGGCGACTACATGTACATTTAGTGAATGTCTCACTGATGTGATCTTTATAAACTATCCTGATAATTATGGTTTACTCATTCAATTATGACATCACCTTTATTTTGTAGGATTTCTACTCTTTAAGGATTTCTGTGAGAATGTTTGTGAAGAACCAGTCCCGCAGTTGAAGTTTTATGAGGAGGTAAGTCTGTTATATGTGTAACTATGGTAACCTGCCTCTCATTTCAGTTTCAATCTCCTGATGTGTCGGGTGTTCTCATGGGAGTCGTTAGGAAGTTCGTCATGTAAGGATCTTCAAACTGGGAACACCGTGTGCGATACAGCTTGTCAGGTAGCTTTTCCAGGTTTAACCAAGGTTTCCTACATGTTTTCTATTGTGTTTTCCTTACATGACGAGCTTCAAAGATTTCGTCTTTGAAGTAGCAGGAACACAACTGGGCTGGGTGGTGCTTAGTTGGTTCGTCGTGATATAGCTGAAATATTGTTGAAAGCGACGTTAAATTCTATTCGCTCACTCACTCACTCCTTACATGACGAATAGGCGGAGTCATTGGGGCAAACGAGCTCCTTTCAAAACCCAACTCTTGTTATTTTCCTATGTTGGAGAGCATAGCACTGGGCTCTCTAATAAGTAAGCATATGTAATGACCCCCCTGTCAAGAAATCCTGGCACTGCCCATGGTCCCTGTCCCCAAATCTGTCAATGATCGTGTTGGAAGTATTGCATTTTACATGCATACACCGGAGATGAAACTGGATATGTACCGTACAAGGAAACATCACATGTGCACTGCAGCACTTATCAAAGGTCATATTTTCAATGTGTTCTACCATGTCTACTGCAGAAACTGCTGTTAAATTATTGATCTAAATACATGTACAAGGATCGATGACATTTTGCACATGCCAGAATATGAGATAAATCTTGTAGATCTGGCCTGGTTATCTAAATGAAGATGCTGAACTTTCCGTGATGATTTTGGCACAAAGCATGGGAGTGCTTGTCATGTGCACGTGGACCGTAATACTAGATTTATCGGCACGACTGTTGGTGAATATATTCTTGTACAAAGATGATGAACACATATACCCGTGGGTGCACAGCTGTCATGTAATTATCCCATTACTGGGAAATTAGATGTTATTAGGTTTTTCAGATTGATTGCATTATGCAAGCTTTTAAGTATTCACATTTAGTTTGGTCTATATTGGAGTAAGTAATCTACTCAAATTGTTCCTGCTAGGTCTGACAACTCTTCAGGATGCGGGCGTGAGAAAAAAAAGATAACAGAGAATCATCAAGTATGTATTTAGCTTGAGACTTAAACGTTACCAGGTAATGAAAAATGGAGAGAAAGGATATTTGGCTGGCCAGTGAGCTTATCTTATATGTAGACGATGTTTGCATGGCCAAGCACAAAAACTGTAATCTCCTGCTGAATACCGTCCTCCCCACAGCGCATGCTCCATTTCACAGGCTCATTTATCATCCCTTCCTCCAAAAGTGGAAGTTTACCTTTACTACGTTGCTATGACATATAGGGAAACCCCATGTATGCACGGTTCGGTTTGAATCCGGCCGAACAACTCCTTCAGTTTTGCACATGAGCGAACTACTTTTCATATGCTCTGTCCAGATAAACAGGGAAAATAATCTCCAGATAATTCTTTTTAACGCTAGGTCAACAGAGGTATTATGCAGACTTTAAAAGTAATCGAAATGTTCGGCAAACATCTATTTTACTATATATGATGTCACTTCCGGCGATGTGCGTGCGGCCTCGAATCCAGTCCAAAAATTTGACTGGTGGCTGGGATATTATTATAGTCCCAGCGAGGTGGTTGGCTGAATACTGTTCTTAGTAGACTCTTCACTCTTCCAAAGTGCTACTTTGTAACGCAGGAGAGTAGTAGGCCAACAGAAGTACTGTCTAATGGCCTAGTTGTGATGAACAGAAATTAAATCAAAGATTTTCCATTTTGCATAACCACATGTTTAGTGAAGCGCAAAAACAAGTCTTTCAACAAATTTTTCCAGACCTAACTTGTGGCCTTTTTGAGACTTCAGTTTGAAAAACAGCTTAACAGTTGTGACATTCGTAAATACAGAAATTAAGGCACTTTCTATGCCTCCCGCCTCCCCTGGCTGAGGTACACCCTATATTGCCCAGGCCAGACCCCTCCAGGCTGTGATACACCCCAAATCGCCCAGTTATCAGGATTTACATGTTGGTATTAAACGGTTTCTGGCTCATTGGATTATTTAGCTTTCCCTGAATCCAATAAGGTTAGAAGTTAAGCTGATAAGATTACAGCTGTTCAAAGAAAATGTTCTGATCACCGGTGAATCAATAAACTTATAAATAACTGTCAATACAAATCTCTGTACCTCATAATAAGATCAGTCACAGTTGGTTTAGTCTCATGATTTGTTGTGAGCTCTATGGTTTGAAGGTGTAGCATTAGCATTTAGTTTAACTGGTACTGTATCCCAGGTTTTACATCAAAATATTGAAATATCGACACTTTTAATAATATCAGCTTACATGTATGCCAGGTTTTACATAAAAATATTTAAACTTTTACTAACATGCGTATGTGGTTGAGTTCTGTGTTCTTTTATTTTTCAGATTTATAACCAAATAAACTCAATACCTGGTGTCTTAATATATTGTACCGTTGAACCTTGTCACCTGGTAGTGTTATTACACTGGCTTAATATTGATTGCTCACAGAGGTCAGTGTATAATGTAAGCTTGGTCATGGCACTGTACAGCCTGTACAAGTGAACTCCTTTGTCTGTTGACTTTTATACCAGTATTGAAATAACACCCCTCCAATAGGCAGATAGGTGAATGGTGGTGAGGTCATGTAGATTGTTTTGAACTGAAAGGACAGATGTTACCATATGAGCTGATTGGTATTGGAAATCAGTGGCAGCATTGACACAGGACACTGCTTCACAACACATCAGATCATCTTATCACCTGTACAGTCTAATTATATTAGCTAAATGGATGTGCTGGTTATCAGTTGTAATACTAACAGATCATACGGTTAATATTGATCAGGTTAGAGAGAACTACATGTACCTCTCCAAAACGGAGGTAAAAAGGTCATTCTGCCAAATTAAACTGAATGCCCCAGTATGCCAAATTTTTATCTGCATTTGTACTATCTTGGAGAAAAGACAAAGCGCTATTAATTTTGGGGTTATAGGTCAAGGGAATAATTTGTAGCCCATCAGACCATTTTGAAAAGGTGTCATTTTAATGTGACAAAATTGTTTAGATTGGGATTTCCTTATGGAAACTGCTGTTTCACGGTCGTAAAGGATATACTAAGAGTCTTAAGACCCAAGTATGTATGTACCTGACCTGAGATTTGTCAGGTCTCCAATTCTTCCTGCTAGCTCAACACAGCCATTCAGCCGATCATACTTTCCTCATCATCCAATCAGATTGCATGAACCAGGTACTCTGCATCATGCCAACGAGTGCTTTGTACAGCTAATTGTCCTCTCATTTAAATTACCGTTATGTTTGGATAATTGAATTACGAAGGCATGGCCCCTAGATGACATATAGCCTGGAGATCATGCTTGGTCACCATCAGGATGATTGCTGGATGCACTTGACCATATCACCTCAACCATCAATGGACAGACCGGGTACATGTTGATTGCCATGGTTCTGACAGGCTTTCAGACTGATCATATGTCTACTTGTTCATACATGTATACTTTGGGCTGATCATCTGCCAATAGCAGTCATGCACTATGAATATACATGTATATGCAGTACCGACCATGTAATGCAGCATTGATCTTCAGAGTGACCCCCCCCCCATGTGTAGTTATAATAGATAATAGATAATTTATTTGTACATAGTCTAATAAGTGTACATGTAGACCTAAATGGATAAAATTAAATTTTGAATAATAATAAAATGTTTACTGGTGTTGAATTGTATTCAGTTTTTGAAAATGCTGTGAGTGAAATGAACATCGCCACCTAATAAACGAATTGTTATCCATAATAATTAGTTTGATTGATGCCTCTCAAAGAACTTATATGAAGTTGTGTTATTGTGGTGATCCACTGAACAGCCTCTATAATACCCATAATAAGAGCTGTTGGATACATCTACACTTGTACAACAAACTGAACATATATTTTTTAGCGGTACAAAATGTACAAACTGAGTGACTCCACTAGATTCACAAACTTGCACAAATAGACAATATTTCCACTTTATCAGTTCTCTTTTTCTCTTCCTTTTGTTATTTGATTTAAGCTGTACTGCTTACATGTATAAAAATTACTGAAGTGTGTAATGGAACATACATAAAGTATTGTGTTGATGTGATGCAGAATCCAAGAAGCACATTAAGGTAACTACAATTTTAATCAAAGTACAGCATATATGTGTTAATTGTTCAGGTTTGCCATCTGACTACATGTACCTGTAACATGATCTTACCTGGTAAGTACGGCGTATCACATTGGACACACCAGTTCTCGTCAGATCACCGAAGTTAAGCAATGTTGAGCTCGACGAATACTTGGATGAGTGACCGTGTGCTGTACTGGCTGGGCTGATCAGTGTCCAGGATAATAGAAACTGAACACTCTCGTGTTCTGGCATATGTAGGCACCATCGTGATATGACTGAAACTTTGTTGAAAACGACGTTAAATCCTACTCATCCTACTCATCCTACTCTTACCTTGTAACTTCTTTTGTTATTTTCCTCTTGAGTATCTCCTCTATGTCTTGGCTATTAAGATTGTATCACATTGTCCAATGATTGCTTTATAATTTATAGCCCAGGTAAGATTGTATCACATTGTCCAATGATTGCCTTAAATAATTTATAGCCCAGGTGACATCTTGCAGATTCCCTTTTGCCAGGGATCTACAATATCAGTATGGTTAAGGTCATGATATTATACTGTTCTGTCAAACCAATACAGGCAATGCTGGCAAGTTTGGAGAACAAACAGAAGTTACATGGGAACTTATTGAGGGTTTTGACAAGGGATGTGAATGTAGAGGTGGTGGTGGGCAGTTAGGACAGAAATGGACTAACATTACAGGGCTTTAGATTTCCCTAATTTGGGCACACCCTTTATTTGGTGCGACAAATTTATTTTAGGCAGAGAAACGTGCCCAATTGAGTGAAAACATTAGTGAAAACTCAAATAGATAGGCTTTGACTTAAATATGACATTTAATTGATGATAAATATCGATAAGCGTCTTAATGTAAGTAAAATATTGAAAATAATTTTTATTTTGCGCTCAGATTTGGGTGCATCCTAATTTGGGTACGGTACTATGTTCAACATTGTTTCAAGAGGGTAATCTAAAGCTCTGCATTAATATAAGTACAATATTGTACATGTAGAAGTGCAAATGTGGAATCGTGAATTGTTAATGCGTGATCCCACCACGCTCTTACACTCCTAAAATTGATCTACTCCTTTCAACAACTTCTCTATAGACTAAAAGCCTTCAGGAGTGTGATTTACATGCCTAGAGTCATATTAATTTACAGCACTCCTGCTCTTTTCAAATATGGAAGACTGCATGTATTGGAATTTATTATATACTTGGTGATGAGATAGTGAACATTATCAATCGAATAAAAGCGATATTTTCACAGTCATGATATCAAATATATCATCACTGTGATGATATGACAAATGACGTCACAGCGCACAAATACATGTCACCGTGGTCACAGTGATAAGGCAATTGACCGAAAGAAAAACAAGCTAAATATTTGGGAAGGATTTGTATTTTATTATGCCTTATGATGGATGACCAGATTATGACAGGAAATAAAACAGAAATAGGCATAAAATGAATAAGAAATACCCGGAATGGCGACAATGGAATCGGCTCGTCACGTACGCCTGCACCTACACAAGAACGTGTACAGCGATAGTGCCAGAGCAGTGCAGAGTGCAACACCAACTAGCGCGGAAAATAAAACACATTCCTCAGTTGTAGGCTCAAAGTTGGGGTCATATCATGAAAATGCCTGTCAAATTTATTGAAAATTTGAACATATATGATGAGCAGCTTGTTTTCTAACAAGCTGCCCTGACAGACAATCACCCTGCAGAAAATGAAAATGCCCTAAAACCTTATGGGGATACCTGATTTGTTCTGTCAAATTTATTGAAAATTTGAACATATATGATGAGCAGCTTGTTTTCTAACAAGCTGCCCTGACAGACAATCACCCTGCAGAAAATGAAAATGCCCTAAAACCGTATGGGGATACCTGACAAAAACCTCTCACAATGTTGCTGTCAGACAACACTGTTCTAGCTTTTTTGTATATTTTTCTTTGTCAAATAATCCAGAAAGAATTTAATACCAACCATTCCTTCCCAGGATGAATAACAGCCAATCAGCGAACACCCTGTTTTCTGCGGTATATACACAATTAATATTGTTGTCTAACCTAAAAGGTTCCTATCTTTTAACCCAGCTAGGACATTTTTCTTCACCTTAAAGATAAGTGTCTGTCCTTCATTTCTACAGAAAAGGGACACTCTTTAAGCCAGGACATTCTCAGACTTCACACTGGTACAATATTGGGAGGTTATGCTGTGTTCAGATAAATGAGAATGTATACTGTTCGGAATGTCTTTGAATAACAGGCATTCTCAGCTGTGTGATGATGTGTTCTCCAGAGCCAACTCAAGACTGATTGTTATGGAGGTAAGGATACATGTAGAGGTAAATTATTGCCAGCTCTAAAGAATTGGCTGAAGTGAATTTACTCATAAACTGGTACATGTAAACTGCCTTCGAACATTCCCACTTGTGATTAGATGGATGTTTGCAATATATATTATTTATGATGGCTGTACATGTATGTATCCCATAACAATTTGTGAAGAATGCTAAACCAATAACCTGAAACACTCTTGCCGGTAGTTTGACATTTTACCATATTTACTTAATTGCACATAATATTTTGGTCTGTACATCAGTCTGATCATGATGAAAGAACATGGTTGCCAGTGACCAAGTATAATTAGACTGTTGTTAAACTGATGTCTTTGATTGAGACAGTGGTTGGGCTTCCATTGAGTATTGAAATAGAATTATTCTCAGATGATTACTGGATAAAACCATGTAGGTGCTTGTCTGAAACCATACACCTTTACTGGAAAATTATAAATGTTTCTTTGATCATCAAGCCTTACTTCTCATACCCGACCAGAAATGGATTATAGAGGAGAAGAGAACATTGAGACCATGGTAATCAGTCTTGTATATAAAAGCCGGGAACAAAGAATAAACCCTCACTATGTATAATTGTCAAACTAAAATTAAACATTTTAGTCTCTATTCATTAAATTTTCTCATTGAAAAATTCAAATACACACTGTGATTGAGTAATCATGCAGTTATTACTGCAGACAATAAGGTGCCAGAATCTAAACAGATTCTAACATTAAACCATCACCTGCCTCACACTACTAACCACTCTCTCCTATGCCATCTTCGAAAAAGCAACCAATGTATAATCATTGAAGGTACAGCTTGGCAGCATCTCAGAGATTTGGTGAGTGCTCAACATGCCCATGATAATTGTCTGTAAAGCTACTTTATAACATGTATCTATGAGATTAATCAATCAGTCAGTTTAATTAACAGTATCAGTAATGTAATTCCAGGCTTAATTCTCTCACTGTGTTCAACTCCTTGTTAACCTTGATCACAATGATAACATTGTTACACAAACTGTGAAATCATCTCTGGATCTCTGTACGTAATAAACCAAGTTAGCTGCCTTTTTGTCTACCATGTTTGGTTGATACCGCATCTTGTATTAATCCAGAAGATCTTGTCTGACCATACGTACAACAATGTCATTGGAAATAATGGATTATTCTAAACCGATAAATAGCTTTCCGTTGTAACAGTACTTTAGCTGTTGGCCAGCATTGTGTGTTGTCCGTGGAAACGGGTTTAGTTGTGCATGCAGTTGAAGATGAGTAGAATCAATATATGCAGCTAGAGATTATGTAAAAGCCCTCTCATCGGTGAACTGGGCCAGATGAAGAGCACAGCATTGCAGGCAGACCCGGCCAGGCAGGCAGGCTGGTTGTATCGATGCAGTATCAGACGCAGCAAGCTACTCCTGCCTTCAGGCGGCACAGCCTCGGGATTAGCCCGATGTTTTCCACGTTCAATAATGGCCAGTAAAATATCCCCTTGTCAAATGGTGTGAAAAGCTCTATGCCTCTTCCCGATATCGTTACCCAAACCGAAGCAAACCTGCTATCTAGGATATTCCAATGATCTGCTGAGGAAATTGTAGTCTCTTATTTATAGTGATTGGTCCAGGGTTTTATACATCCATGTATGCTACATGTCTAGTACATCATTATGATCATCTTGTTATCCCAGCTGATCAATGTAATATGAGCTCACTCTTGACATAGATTAGACTGGTTCTTTACAAACATCGCATGCATTGCAGAACTAGGGTGAGACCAGAGACAATTACTAGAGTCCGATATTTCTCTTTCAAGGTCTTTCATCTTTCTCATAGGAATGTGTTCTTCAAAGAAATATTGATGTACTCCTGGCCATTCCAAATGATTTCTGTGTTTGCCAGTCACTCTGCCTACCGGAATATTTTTGTAATAAAAAATTGATTTGGTCTCAAATTTTTGTGAAATCCAAGAGTGATATTTCAAAAAGTCCAGAAAAAAATAAATAAATAAAAACCTATCTTGCCTTCTTGCCTAACTTTTTCAAAACCTCTTACGTCAAAGACATTCTCATTGGAGGGCTCGATATTACAGCGAGTGCTCTATTTTCTGTCCACAGTCATTCGCCATATTTGCCAACATACAAAGTTTTGTCCAGCCAATTAGAGTATCTATTGGTCTAAAAATAATAATAAGCTTTCTTTCAAGAGGGTGGTACAATACTCGGTGAAGCCCTCACACACACACACACACACGCACAAAATCAGCCTCGATAGATAAGAATATTGAGAGACAATATATCCAGTAAAAGGTCTGCAACCAGTGATGTCGGCAGTTTCATTGGATGCACCATGGGACCTTATTGATTTTATCTATAATCGACACAAATTCTGATGTCAATGACGAGTAGTCTGGGATTGGGTCATCTAAATAGTTAACTACCCTGACCACAAAGTTAGGTTACAATGTACGACTCATTCAATAAAAATATACAAATTCAACTTCACAATGTTAAGGTTTCTTTTTGAGCCAAAGGCGAAACCTTGAACAAGATGATTAGGACATCACATTCCACCCACTTTCACTGTATGGAGCGGCAAGAAGAGAAATGGAATCCCATGATCAAGGTGTCCAATCACAACTTTTCTCCGGAATGGTGGTATAATTTAAGACTGGTGGTGTCTGAAAAAGGATTCCAGACCATGCCAAACATGAATTTCATCCATGTGTTGTCAGACAAAATGTCCAGTCTTCATTCATTCTCTAAGAGAATGTATCCCTCTTGACTGAGTCGATCTTGATGAGATATATTCAAATTGAAGTGTAATTGGAAAGAGTTAAATTTTTACGGATTTTTGCACTTTTGTCGACATAGGTTGTTTGTCGACATGAAACTTTTTGATACTTTTTATCCCATCGGGATATATGCCTTATAGTCATCACGCTGACTGGCTGGCTGGGCAGCAGGCTGGATGACGATGTTAACGCTGTAGAAGCCAGAGACTTCAAATTTGGTATACAGCATTGTTGGGTGGTTACAAGCTTTTATTGCTGATTTCTTGTGATTGAATTCTTTTAAGAACTGTGCCTGTTTTAACCTGCTGTCCATTACAACTCCGAAACTCGCATGGAAGATCCTTAGTACCTTGTCGATGTGCACTGTCAGGGTTTTTTTTATGGCCCTGTATCCCATCCAGCAACAATCTCTTGTTTGGTTCATATCTTGGTTACTATTGATGGACAACTCTGAAACTTGCATGGAAGATGCTTTGTACCTGGTCGATGTGCACTATCATGTTTTTTTTTACACATATCGATGATTTCCCAAAGAGGAATGGCCCTTCATCCTGCCAGTCAAGAATTCCTTATCTGGACCATATCTGGGTTACTGTTTGAAAAACTATGTATTGACATGGGAGATGCTTAGTATCTTGTAGATGTATGCTGTGTGGTTTTTACCCACATCGATGATCTTCCACAGAGTTTACCCTTTATCCCGTCAGTCTATAATTTCTTGTCCAGACCATATTTCAGTTACTAGCATCTTGCAGATGAGCATGGTACAGCTCTTTACCTCATCCTAATCATTTGTGCCACATTTATGCACTTTACCTATGCCCATCAATATATTGCATTCTGGTTGTAGTTAGCATTTCTTAAACAACTTTGAAATTTACTTGCTTTATGCTTTAATACTACATAAATGGTACCTTATGAATGTGCACCAACTATGCAAACTCATCTTGTACGTTTTCCACAACCTTTACATGAATACATACTTGTCCATACCATAAACCTATATCGGAATATTCGGAACTTATTTGGTACATGCTTTTATCTCGGTGAAGGTTAATCCCAGTTTGCATGTTGCCCTATACAAACATAATGTTTTCAAAGGCTGAATGGGTCAATGCACCTTTTAAGGTCAATGTTGGCATATAGACCAGTGCTGTGTGGTGAAGATCCAGGCTATAACAACTTGACAATCTTGTAAACAGTGGGTACTGTTCCTTGACTCAGTGAATTATATTAATGTTCTGAGCTGATGGCTAACCCAAGGGGATGCAATCCCATTGAATTGTAAGTCTGTTGTTTGCCATCACTTATGTGAACATTGATTTGCCGGATTGTCACTCAATAGAAGCCATTGTTTTGTTTTATTGTTCCATTTGCTATCCGGCACAGCCTTGATGCTGAATACTAAACAGGGATTTCCTATTGCGTTTGGGCGTCTAGAATATGCAAATGATCCTCGCCAGTGAGCTTAAAAACTGGGCAGACGGAAATGGTGGAGTTGATGTAAAAGCGGTGGGTGTGCTTTCTCATTTACAACTGTCCGCCGCCTTTGATATACAGTATAACGTACAAATCAATACAGCATTGACCCTTTAGCCATGTTAGCGACAGGCATTCTCTATCTATACAAGACTATACAGTGTGCTTGCCTGGCTGCCTGACCAGGTTGGATAAATTCGGATAGCTCGCCACGATCCAGCCAACCACAGCCAGAACCATTGATTTTCCTATTACGCCTTTCGAAAGCTGGGCCATAATACCTGCTAAATCCTGGAACCACTTCCTCTGTTTCCCCAATACTTATCAGACCAGCAGACTTGGCACTCTTCAACATGGAGTAGACATGTTCTAGATCAGGATTACGGTCTCCATGACTCGATCCGCTTCAGGAAATTTTCGTAATTCACAAACTGTACTGCGGAAGTGTAACCTCACACAGACTTGAAGACTTGTTCAGTTATAGCATTGACCTAAACTCCAAATTGAAGCTGGGTTTTTAATCTTACTTGGTAATATTGTAAAGATTTAGAAAGTGAATTCTGATCATCTGTTTCGGATAACAAAACATTCAACAAGGGATAATTTTTGGTAATGTAAAACCTTGAAGAGGTAGTAGCATGACTTTAGTTGTCCAGATAAAACTAAACATCAAGTGATCACCTGCAACATTTGCCAAAAGCTTTTCAAGTCTTGAAATCTTGTATTTCATACAGAGACTAATATTGTTATAAATTCTTCAATGAGGGTCTAGTGAACAAGATGAAAATGGGAAATGATTGAGATGACCAGGGCCGTATCCAGAGATTTTATGGGGACACCGGTAGTATCGACGTTGCTGTTGGTCTTGCACGTAAATTTGATGTTATTGTTGCTGCTGCACAAAAACATCAGAATATCCGATGCTGTTGATTTACATCAGGGTTTGTTGGATCCTCGAAAATGCTTTAATCAGTTCCAGGGTGTATATTTTTCTGTTTTCCCGTAATCCTGTTCTCTCAAACACATTGTCATTGTTGCCACCGATATAGCAGCGCATTCCCCACACACCGGTTGTTCTCAAGTTTTCTTCTCAATGAATTTGTGGCATGTTTTGTTTTGAGAATTTTTTTTTTTCCTTTCATTTGGGCGCGTGGGTTTGGGCGCCCATACCGGTTTACCGGTACATTTAGTAAGACGGCCCTGGATATGGTGCTGATGACATTGGATAACGTGACCAAGTGTCCATGACATCTTCCTAGTATAATCCGTGGCGTGTCCGACTCCTCCTCCTACTCCGACTCCTCCTACTCCGCTTTACTCACTCACAGCGGGTCGCATAGGTGTGGCGCGGGATAGGGTGGGGCGAGAGACCTGGGGTTTTCACTACCTGAGATTCCATGGGCCAGGCTTGCACCCTACAGTAGAATGGGTCGACTGCGCATGCGCGATGAGTAATGCGCGATGAGTAGTAAAGAAAGGGCACGCGATCTCCCTATCTATCCAATACTAATTCCCGGGCATCAGCTGCCAGTAATAACACCATTTCGAATTATTCTAACAGGAAATAATGCCACTCGAACAGAGCCCTAACACCCAATAGGTCTTTCCCAACACTTTCAGAATGTCCACTCCTACGTAAAAATCTCTTGTATTCAACCCAAGTATTTTGCCTAACTTTCAGTGTGCCCAAATCCTAGAATGTCAAGCCAACACCATTTGTAGTCATGAACACTTGCTGTTAAATATCTTAGGAAAGTTCTATTCACCTCCGAGTGGAAACAGACGACACCATCCATTGGCGTGAACAGGGGGTGCGATCGCACAACTTAACAGGCTCTCTTTGCAGGCTTTCAGGACAACAGTATTCCTCTTATGTCCATGCAATAAATATTTATAATAGTCTAGACTTGAATTGACTGGTTCCCCGTTTACATCATCACCAAAACGCGTTACGCGTACAAGTTGTATGAAGGAGTAAGTTAGAATTGATCGTACCCAATGACCGTCTTTGCGATGATACCTGACGTCGCTGTATGTAATATGGAATTAATACTTCACATTCAATGCCTGAACAATGGCAAGTGACCTATAAACCCTATGCATTCGAGTGTTCTTTGAGGAATACAAAAACAGACATCAACAAAGGACAAGATTACGACTTTATTCTTAGAACATTTAAGAAATTTAAAACTGAACTCGAGACTGTAGGCCCCCCTATGTCCAACAGAGTAATGTTCGGACGGAAATAGCTACCTCGACAATCAATCATCATGTATATATCGACATCGTTAGATTTATGTAACTAATTGAATGCGAAGTACCCTTTTCACACTTGAAATATATGAAATTATATTGTTCACCTCTGTTATTTTTTGTCAATCTATAGATAAAAGTCAGTCTGATAAAAGCCGGGAAAACAGATCAGATCGCGCCTGTGGTCGTTTGAGACCCCGGAGCTTCCGAAGCCTATAGCCGCCCCTGGACCCTCGCCCTAGTAATGTTAGAAGTCAACATAGTCCAGTAAAAGTTCCTAGTTAGCGTATGACATTGCAAAGTATCATGCCCAGAATGCCGATACATGTTTTGCTATGTCATGTCAGGCACTAAAGCCAAGTTAATAACTTTTATCAGAATATTTTATTTGCTGACTATTTTTTAAATGACTCTACTACCTCTATAATTACTATTGATCAGTACATGTATCTTGACAAGAAGTGATCATCCTGTTTGATGCTATATGTATATTACAATGAATGAATAAATTCATGAATACATTATATCTTAGTTCATGTCATCTTTATTGTGTCTCCCATGTATTCATTCTTGATGCAGTTGGTGGTATTTAAAGGTGTATACCTTGGAGATGAAACAGTCTGCTTATAAATACAGCACATGACATCATTTTCTCTTCCTCCCACATACATGTAGCTTAATGTTGTCTATTTTAAACACATTTGACACTGGTTTGGCTATTTATGGATGAATGCAAAGGGTTCTTTGTATTATATAGGCCTCGGATAAGTCGTTATATCTACATGTATGTCTAATTGCAGTTTTCTTATGGCTTGTTTCCCTAAATGCCAGTGAAAATGTCAGCAGTAGCATACAAATATTAGTTCAGGCATGAGACATGTCCATGGAGTAGACAAAGATAAATTAGTAATAAGGTTCTCACAGAACCTCTTGACTGCATTCTGCCACATCTCTGCTGTGATTGGTCAAACAGATGTCTTATTCCCAGACATGGATGAATCTGATCAGAGCAAACATGACAAGTGGGAATTCTCTGATCACAAACAGATTCTGCCAAAATCAATAAAAAACGATGGTTTTTTTTTGCGGGTTTATAATCTATAGAAATAAGTCAAATCTTGTGCCTGTCAAGGCTTTAGTACGGTACACACTAATCATGAAATACTGTCCTTCCAAAATTAGAGTGAAATAAAAAATAAAAAATAACAAAAAAATAATTGTTTGTTTTTTTTTAGCATTGAAAATAAATGTTCAGATATGTCAGTGAGATTCTTCATCAACTAAGTGCAATATTTGAGTCAAACCTGACCTAATTAGCCTAAATTCAAGGATTTCGATATGTTCTATAACTTGGGTTCAGACCCACTCTAATATTTGTTTGCCATGCTGAATAGAGAGTATGCCCAAATAGGGGAGATGTAAATCCATGATCTAATCTCCTGAGGTGAATTCATGTTTCATATCTGGTGATTTCCAGAACAATGAAGCTACATTGTACATGAATTAGGCTTGTATAACCAGGGAAATCACAGTGTACTCATTGCCTATAATATTACTCAGTGTTGAAATGGTATAGGAAAGTGTTATGTATGTAATATGAATCAAATGTACAATTGCTATTGAAGGCTAACAAACTATGTGATAATAGAACATGCATGGAGAATTCTGCATTACAGACACACAATGGTATTAACTGTAATGGGCTTAATCTGCTTATGACAGAGAACTTGAGGTGAAGATTAAGCTGTATAATCTGTGTAATTACTCCTTAATCTTTCATTGTTGTAATTGTAAGTTAACCAATGACTTGACTGCAGTAATGTGTGTAGCCTTGAGTGAACCAAACATGGAATCACGAACCAATGGCGAGACTGGTAGTGTTTGAGTAGTCATGGGCAAACAAATAGGGAACCGCATATAAGTCGGTCAGATCTCAGTCAGAAAGGGGGTCTAAGACTCTTGGGGATAACCATCAGACAGCGTGAACCGAGTCTAGTGTACAACTAATATGAAGAGGGATCTGAACTGTACCTTAATTAACGAGCATGGCGATAACTTTCTGATGTTACATGTGTATGCTGTACAGTAGATGTGAGGAGTAATGGAATAAATGGAGTTGTATACAGATGAACAATGACTTGTGCGAGTTATACTAATCTTAGATGTGTAATACTGTTGTAAGGTCTATCTCCCATTAGACAATGAACGTGACCCACATTTGAACAGATGCGAGTGACAAGATGCGTGATGACCACAGCTGGTCATACTTGAATGATTTCGGTTATGGTAGTAGGACAGGTAGTGGCATTTGAACTTCTCAATGATGAATCCTAACCAATATTTTGTCACCCCTCTGAGTAGAAAGGAAATTGCTTTCATGTTACCATATGTGTTTTAAGGACACTGAGCTCTCCTGCAGACACTTTTACATGCCCTCTAGAATTTGTCTTTATACTGCAAAAAGTATGCCTGATAGCTATGGTAATGTATGTATTTTTTGAAAGCGTATTTCTTAAGGCTTCCAAATATATAAATGTATTTACTGTAAATCTGTAGCTTGTGAAGATATCTGAATTGAAAGAAAAATAATTTAAAAAAATGATAGTTCTTTTTTAAATGGCTATTTTGAAAAAAGTTCTAGTTCTATTGACATTTAATTCAACTTCAAAGCTGTTAGTAGCTCGATTTTGTAAAGAACTATTCCAGTAAATGTCAGTTGAATGAGAACTAGACCAAAATTGATAAAACTGATATACAGATTTCCTGTTGGAGTTGTCTTCTGCAGAAAATGATGAAATAAATTACGATAAGTTGAATACCGGTACTTTTTACCCCTCGGCCAAAATTTGGCCGAAGGGTATTGTCGTCCTCATGTACGTCCGTCTGTCCGTCACAGCTTTCTCGTTACCAAGATATCTTTAGAATGACTTACCCTAGGCACACCAAACTTGCACTGCACATCCATATGCTCATGACACAGAACCCTATTGAATCTGGACCCGATTGGTTGGAAACTTTGGCAGCCATATTTAATTTATGCGAAACCATTAATCTTGTATATCTCAGGTACCATTTCACTGTTCAGTGCGAAACTTGGTATAGATCATCGATGCATCAAGAAACTTCAAAGGAATGACCAAACCAGTTTCCCTGATTCGGTGGAAACCTTGGCGGCCATCTTTAATTTATGCAAAATCTTTAATGATATACAGTTCAGACCAGCTTAATCTTCCAATTAGTGAACAGCGTTTACGCACCGATAGCGCGCCAACGTGCTGGCCTAATCACCAAGACTTATTACACCCCCCATGATGTGACCCTTGCCGCCACGCGCCGGTAGAATATAGTCCGGTCAAACCACTGAACCATTGTGAGCATGTCGGCGGTAAACAAAGGCTCCCCGTTGGCGCGCTTGCCGGATCGCGCGCTAACAGCCGTCACCGCTTAAAACTGAATTGTTTTCAAAGAGTTCCCCTCTGGCTGTGTACGGCAAGAACACAATCTATTCTACAGTTTAAATTACTGGCTAAGTAATAAAAAAATATATAGAAGATTTGACTTCTTCAATAAGAATGCTGTAAATATTTATCTGTCATTTTTTGTTTGCGCTCCAAGAAAACTCGGCCGTCTTGTGAACATTCGGTTGAGACTACGAATAATCTTCATTAACAAAAAGTTTCGCCAAAGATAGCTTAAAGTATGCCTAAATATATTATCAGAATTCATAAAACATTGGTGTGTGCAAATTGCGAAGGCCGCCTCCTCTTTCAGAACGGCCAGTAAAACGGTTGAACGTAACATTTCAAATGAATACAGCTTCGTATAAATTCAGACACACGGGCGAGTCGAGATCATAATCGGGGCAACATGCAGTGCTCGGTCAGACTAGTTGTCTCTTTGGCTTGTCTTGTTACAACCGCCTAACCAAAATATACACAGAAACTCAAAAGATCAATTAGCCCCTTACAGAGAATGACAAATACTCCCAATTGTATATGCTCTTTATTCGTTACCGCCCGACTGTTAAAGGTTGCACACGAAATAATATATAACTTCCGATGAGGAAATAAGAATTAACAAGTATTTATGGCCCACACATCCATCGTTCCAGCTAAATAACAAAAACGAAACAATAACAGAGGTTTCTACCTAAACAATAAGTTAATGCCATTTCATTTCTTTTCAAACGAGACGCAGACGTGCATTTTGTTGGACGAAAGCGGGATATCGCTTTACCCCGTCAGAGAGAGAATGCACTGTTATGTTTATATTCTCCACTTGTTTACGCCAAACTTGCCGACAATATAACATCCGTTATACTGTTCGACAGGAAGTATACATTATACAATTACAGTCTTTTGATGAGGTCAATATGTGTTTTTGTGGACCTGAAAAAATAATATTCACCGAGGCCGAAGGCCGAGGTGAATATTGTTTTCTCAGGTCCACAAAAACACATATTGACCGATATCAAAAGACTATAATTGTTTTATTATATGACCCAGACGTCTCGTAACCTTCTCGTTAAGTTGGTGAAAGCAATTAAAATATAACATATAGTAGGTATTTTGCTTTGCTCTCCACGATCTCTAGCCTGCTTCAGCCACAGTGTAAACCGACGGCCAATCCAACGGCTAATTTCATTGGCTGAGAAGACGCACACGTCACGCCGAGTCAATATCACATTTATTGACCCGCTTTGGAGTCAATATGGACAATTAGCGACAGCCACGTGACGGCGATTGGTCCAATGGAGAAAGAGTAAAATACACAGTCATATAATAATAACACATATGAAATGTAGGTCTAACGGTCAATGCATATAGGCTCCCTGATGAGGGTTTCACTGGTCAGAAATAAGAATTTTCGACCTAAAATAACCCGAAACTTGCACCCGCAGATACTAAACAATGAATACTAGAAAAACAAAACGGGCAAGTAGGAGTCTGGGTTTTCACCAGTGTTATTGCAGGTGTGGCCTCCTAGGACCAGTATTTATTATACTATAGCGGGATGTATTAACATTACAGCGGCAGGGCTAGAAAAAAAACAACAAAATAATAACAGATTAATCCCAGACGGATTGTCCTCATACTAATTCGTTTCATCTATCATTTGATCAAAACGAATACGCCGCAGACTTTAAACGTGTACATTCATGTATTTGTGCATGAATAACCTGCGATGATATACGTACATGTACATGTACTCAAGTGAAATCGTATTGAACTGCTGTCGACTGTACTGTTTTCATAGTAATATGGATTATAACTTAAAGTGAAAGATTTTCCCATCAGTCGGTCTTCTTCCTGCCAAATCATACTGTCGGTTCAGTAAAATATAACTTCTGCACAGTAATATGTTGCAAGATTTCAAACACGTGTTCTCATTTTCCCGCGAAAAGCCACGTGGGGTCAAACTGGTCGCGCGGGGCTATATTAAGCATGTTCAGACAGCATCCAACACTTGTCCCAAAGTTCGTCTGGATAGCTGGGTTGTGTGTAGACGCCAGATTTCATGAGGGTTGATCTATTTCACAGACGAGTGAGTTCTGTTTTATTGGTGACAAATCCTCAGAAAGGGATTACCAGACTTCAATCAAATCAATCAACCGATTTCTAGTAAAAAGGTACGTTTACTAGAGGTAGTAAAAAAATTCGTTTCATCGGTTCTTGTCCCACTGATTAATTATTTATACACTGCATAATCCGGTAGTAAAATCCCGGGCATTTACTCTTGAATGGTCAAAATTAACACAATTTGCAAGAATTTTTGAATATATAAAAATGAATGACTTGAACTTGCGCATCTGTATGAGAAGCGGCCGTGAGATGAAACTTCCAATAAACAAATACCCATTCTTTAATACCAGAAACGCTATTCCATGAGACGCGCAAGTCTGGGTCAACTTTGAAAGCACAAATTACAATCTATTTTGCAAGCAGTGTTTATGATTAAAATAAATCTTAAATCTATTTCCTTTTACAAATTTTTAGATGGAATGCAAATACGCTTGATCGAGGTCCACGTGTTCGCCGGTAACACAAATTCATATACCTGATGTTATTTAATAGGTATGAATTACAGGCAGACATTCTGTGCAAACAGTTAGCTTCGTGCCGATTAACGCCACGTGGACTCCCAACTGATTTTCTTGAGCTCTCTCGCGTGAACGATCGCTCGCTAACAAAGACCTCACTAGCGGGCTCTTACTCCTGCAGCTCGCTTCCAGCCATTGTCTGACCGTGCTGATAGCGCGCGGCCTGTGTTCAATCATGTCGACGGACTACATTCAACAGAGTTAGAACAATGGCCAGCCGATAATCATGGGCATTGGCGCGCTATACCTTTGTGTTGGCACGCTTCGTTTGCGCGCCGTTGGTGCGCCAACACAGGGATTCATGCAAGTCGGTTTTTACCACCGATATTCGGTGGTAAAAATTTTTTGAAAACTCAATTCGTATGGTGAGAAACTCAATTGCTTCCGTTTTACTGGACAAATACTCAATTTTTTGTGGAAAACTCAATTCGCCAGACATGGTCAAAGTTAATTTGACAGCCCCAAATTACGAAATAAACTCAATCGAATGACGATCTTACCACGAAAATGACAATAAGTTTACCTTTCACAGGCGCAGAAATCGTGCCACCACGTGTGGTGTTGTTGTTGTTAATCTCCCGCAAGATTTGCACACGATCCTCTTGAAAGGCAGAACTAATGGATAAATTGAATGAACTTCTCTATATTGACTGGCTCAATCTGGCGCAGTCAGCCTATAGATATTTTATATCGACTGTTCATGCCTGGCAACTTCAAGTCGAAAACGAAACCAGAACCAGAACAAGCTGAGTGATTCTGACGCTTTAGTTCGGAGAATAAGAGCTCAATAAAACTTCGTCAGTGAGTATTTAATAGGAAGAAAATCATGCTTGCCAATACGGGCAGCTAACATGAACGTTGCATTGCCCGTGCCGATTTTTACTTGCTCCCGACAAGCGGACAAGCGCTAACGTCTAACACTCGCGAGTTGAAAGAGTGAAGGCAACAACAACAACGGTTTTGCTTGATAATTTGTCAGGACAACTCAACATTTTCAGTTGGGAACTCGACTTATCTCTTGAAGATCTCAATATTTATTCACTACAACTCAGTTTTTTTCGCGCGTGTTTGGTGCGCATTTTTCCAAGGATAAAAAACTCACTGGAATCAGACTTTGCCATTTCTTTGCCAAGCATTATTTGTTTTACTCTGTCTGCCCTTCTGTCCGTTTGTATGTCAAATCGTGGTTGTGTAATCAATAAGTGTTGACATAATTTCAGTGTATCACTGACATTTAACTCCACAATTTCTACAGGATGATTTTGAAACTTCACATGCATGCCTCATGTGCACCTGTTATTTTTTAGACAATTCAGATTTTGTCAAAGTTATTGGGATTCAGACTTCACCGTTTCTCCAATTCATTGCAATGTACTAATCAATTAATACATTGTAGAATCAGCCTAGAGTTTTGACATGATTCTCTTGAAATCTTTCAGACTTGCTAAGCATGATTTTAAGAGTTATACCTCCTACTGATGGAATAAAACATTATTTTTGTCTAAATGATCAGAAGTTGGACGTTCATTTCCGTGGTTAGTTTCAATGTACATTACATGTTTTTCGATATGAATCGGCTCAGACCAAAAGCTCTTGTTTCTGTGAATGTTTTATGATGAACCACATAAGTAAATGGCTTAGACAGGTGGCTAATGCCTTAATTAAAGTTGAACTGAAATATTGAATATGGAGTAATATGAATATATTAGGGAAAATGCCATTATCAACTACCGCTGAACCATCAATATCATGTGTTATTGACACCAGCATGGTGGTGGTTGAAACATTTGAGAACTCAATACCAATAAGTGAATCGGTGGTAAAAAAATTTGAAAACTCAATTGCAATGTTTGAATCGGCGATAAAAAAAATTGAAAACTCAATTTCACCATTGTGAAAGCTCAATTTTGAGTAATATTGAATTTTCGGTGGTAAAATTTTTGACTTGTATGAATCCCTGCAACACTAACCTTTCAGCTGGTCTGAACTGTATATCTCTGATACCATTCAAGTGTTCTATATGAAACTTGGTATACAGCATCGATGTATCAAGAGCCCTGCAATGAATAACCACATCAGTTCCTCTTAGGCCATCCTTAAAAATATGTTTGTTGGCTGTAACCCGACCCTACCTCAGGAAGTTGGGTCGGTAGGTAGGTAATTTTTTTTTTTTTTTTTAGATCAGGTTTTCCTTTTGGGGATGCTGGAAGAGGTTAGTGTGATTTAGTTCAGATACTAAGCAGGTCATTTGAAATATTCTTTTTGTCTGGCAGCAAAATTATTTCAGTATAGGAAACTAGTTATCTCCAAGGTATAAAGCAAGATATTCTTAAATTCAGGCTTGTGTACCTGTTTTATTTCTTAGAAGACATCGACATCCTTGAACACATACTTGACAATGACTAGTGACTAGCTGGTCAAAAAAAAAAATATATATACCACTACCAGACAAACTTTTGCCAAAATTGTGACAGGAAAGAAAAAAATCTTCTCAGTGTTATACAGAAGGTTGTTCATTATACCATTTGGAGTTGAGAAAATTACCTCAAATTAATCATTAACATCATTACTGCCCTTCCTCGTCGCAAATTTATGGTGTGCTTTTATTGAATACTTAGGTACTTCCTTTATTCAGATTAGAAATACATCGTAATTTAATTTACTGACAACAATGAGGCAAATACTAAGTTTCTAACCTGTGTCTTTTCGTGGAATTTAGTCCGAGGTGGAATTCTGACAAGCGTATTTGATGCCGACATCGGAACGTCAAAATTAAGCTGACGGCACCATCTAATTTGTCAAGACCGCTGAAGCCACCGACACTATATCCATGGCTTCATCGACATAGAGGGTTATAAAGTTTCCGTTAAACAACAAAGCAGTATAGATTTTCTGCATTTAGGCACACTGAAGTCTTCTCGGATAAAAGTAGAAATCCAAACATCGTTGTTGTTGTAACATCGTCAGTCTCAGAATCTGTCGGTGTACGGACCCACGTGGTGCATGGTGACAGTCCTAAACATGTCTACGTTCCAAGTCGATTCGCGACAGAGCTCTTTATGGCAGGTTTTAATAACCAACCGTTTTGAAATATTTTTTCCATCCTGTGTTGCTGTTGCCTCTCGATGTGTTTATTGTCCTCTCGTCCAAACCCAAACACAAAACAGAAGGGGGAACTTCCCGCCATATACACGTGGTCGACGAAAACTGCATTCCCCTACGGACTGGGCCATGGAGGATATGCCTTCAAAACGTGCGACATAAGCTCACATCGCAACTACTGGAGAGTGAAATCCTGCTTGCTTTTGCTAGGCGAACGTTTTACATACGTTTACACGAGAGGAGATAGGGGAGATAATTCTGACATTGCAAAATAAAATAAAAAGATGACCGGTCGGAAAATCGGCAAAAAAAGTTTCCAGTCGGCGGATTTTTGGACAGTCGGTCGGGTTACGCGCAACAAACTTATTTTTAAGGATGGCCTTAGTGGCGGAAAGGATGGGCGGAAAGGATGATCTCTATCTCTGATACCGTTCAATTTCTCGATGTAAAATTTGGTATACATCATCGATGCATCAATAGACTTATGATAAATGACAGTTCTGTTTTTTTCCGATTGGGCGGAAACCTTGGTGGCCATCTTTAATTTATGCAAAATCTATATGAAACTAGGTATACAGCATCGATGTATCAAGAGACTTGCAATGAATATAAGTTAACCACATCAGTTCCTCTGAGTGGCGGGAAGGATGGGTGGCCATCTTTAACTCTTTGCCCCATGTTGACGCCATTTGACACCCCGTTCTAAACCATACAGGCTTTTCTAGGCTGCCCCATAGACCTTTTTGGTGATCACCTGTAAATTGTCAGGTACAAATGTATTGGAGGGCTGGGGTCAAAGGTTTATTAATTTTTCTTATTACTTTTACAGTGACCAATAATTTAGCATGTTTAATATTTTCTGAATTAAAATATTATTGAATGAGGTTAATTAATTAATTTATTACATAAGGCGTCAAATGGCGTCATCATGGACTAGGAAGGGGCGTCAAATGGCATCACCATGGGGCAATGGTAGTAAGCCTCCATGGGGCAAAGAGTTAATTTATGCAAAATCGTTAATGATCTCTATCTCCGTCATTGATGCATCAAGAGACTTACGTAATGAATACCAGTTTCTCTGATTGGATGGAAACCTTAGAGACCATTTCTAATTGCAAAATTTTTCAGAATCTGTATATTTGTCACTTGACTGCTTGGTGTTCCTGAAATCTTGGTTCATATTGAACACATTATGAATGGCTGGCGCCCAGGGGTTTTCAGATGTGCAGCTTCGTATTTAAAAATAAAATTGAATTAAATTTTGTTTAAATCCGAATATCTAGACAACCTACAGTGAACAAACAAATTTATGTATTTGGAATCCTTAAGAAATGTGCTTCTAACAAATATGTACATTATCATAGCTATGAGGCATACTTTTAGCTGTATAAAGACAAATTCTAGAGGGTGTGTGAAAGTGTGTGCAGGAGGGCTCATGTACCCTTAAGCTAAAGTACCAGTTCTGAGATACATGTACCCAAGACTGTTTAGCCATCTATTACTCCTGCTCTCAGAGTACATGTGGTGGTGCGATTTACTTGCAACTCTTTTGTATGGGCAATATAATTTTATTTTATAAATTTTAAAATAAATGTATTGTCATTTCAATTGATGTGCATGCCGATGATGTGCAACCTCAAATGATGTGCCACTCTGAAGGGCTCAAACTTTATGTGAAGTTGCATGTTTATTAATTTGTATGAACGTGTACATGTGCATTACGGTAATTCAGAAGGTACATGTATACGTTTTGAATAAAAAACCTGCAGTCAGATTTCGCATGTAGGACAATCTACATATGTACCATACTTTGTGCCTAATGTATATTGAACGGTGGTTCAGCCTGGGTACAGGCATTACAGAAGGACTTGTTTGCCATATGTGGGAGGAAATTGATTGTAATGATAGGCATGTGTGTTTAGAGATATATAGATTTCCACTTCAATAACCTATATATTGTCAAGTTAGGAACACACATACTAGGAGTCTGACCCCTTGTAGGTGGCTCCATATATAGTCTGACATCTGCTTGTGAAATACAACCTTCAAAAATCGAATACTTCCCTGACTTTATCACTCAGCCCATATAGAAAACCTTGATGGATCAGTACTAAAAGGAGAAAGAGTTACTCATCTTGGAAAGATATACCCCCCCCCCCACACTGCAGTCCTCGTATCTTTGTTTTTGTTTCTTTGCATACTTCAACTGTGCCTGGGTGGCTGTTACGTTTTGAATTGTCTAGGCAGTCCTCGTATCTTTGTTTTTGTTTCTTTGCATACTTCAACTGTGCCTGGGTGGCTGTTACGTTTTGAATTGTCTAGGACCTGTATTAGCAAATATTTTTCCACAAATCTGGTAAAAAATAATTCTTTGTGAAGGATTTTTATTTTTTTTTTTTTTTTTTCCCCACTAACAAATTTCATTCCTAACATTTCATTGTAGTCAACAGTCTAGTGCTTGTCCTATTTATCTCCCCTTTTACTGTGCACATTCGTCTGCATGTAGTGTCGATCATGTTTATTGTCATTAAAGGTATCTCCTATTGCAGATTGTTGTTGTTGTAATATCCACTAGTTAAGAAGGTGCATCAATCTGTTGGGGCCCCTGTGAAGTTGGTCTGGGGCCTGGATGAATCTACATGTAGTAAATTGATACCATACCAGAACTATTCAGAAGCCTGAGAGATTGGCTACCTTATCTATCCTCCTGCTGGCTATCAACAACAGGTGGCACTACTGTACAGTAGGCTGCCTAATTTTCTGTAAGTTCCCTAATAATTCAATCACAGGAAATTCAGCTTTTAATTACTTCAAAATGATATTACTCCCAAAAATCTGAGAATGACTTTGTGTTGCTGGATATACATGTACATGAACATGAAGAGAAAGATCCTTCAAAATGATTCTACAATCTGAAATTGGTTTATATTACTTTATTAGTAAAGCCCCCCTTCCCCTTTTACATCCAGTCTTTTATTAATTGTCACATCTACTCAATCAGCAATGAGAATCTACATGGCCAAACAGTATCATTAGAGTTATAATATCTACAATGTATTGTTTTGGGGAGTACATGACCAAAGTGATGTTCCATTACCGCATTGATTTTGTTAAGGATTCTGATAAACTTCATGATTAATGCACAGATAGAACTGCTAACAATCTGTGTGCTGTGACCGTGCCATTCAGGTGAATAGATGGGGAACATCGACACTATTGACCTGTGTAACATCGACACTATTGACCTGTGTAACATCGACACTATTGACCTGTGTAACATCGACACTATTGACCTGTGTAACATCGACACTATTGACCTGTGTAACATCGACACTATTGACCTGTGTAACATCGACACTATTGACCTGTGTAACATCGACACTATTGACCTGTGTAGTCCTTCATATACATACTTCAGTAAAGTATAATGATCAATTATAATTCAATCACAGGAATACATGTAATCGAAGAATGGTGAGATTTATCAGAACAGGAAATCCAAAATGGTCCAAAATCTTGCAGATAATATACTTCTTCATTATTTTGATTATTTTAGAGAGATGAGATTGAACAATCCATTGAAATTTATCCACAAAATCTGGTCGATTTAGTAAATTGTTCAATCACCAGATTACAATATGATGATGTGATAAATGTTGGAGTAAAAGTGATGAGATTTTTCAGTCATTGTTTTGGATGCTTGCTTAAATTGGATTGTCACTCTATATCGATCGGTGAATTTACCGGTAGTCCATCCTCCCCTGTGCAGTGTGACTATGTATCTGATTTAAGGTGTGCAAAAATCGCTCCTCTGAAATATGTACATGATAAATCATCATTGTATCTGTTCAGATCAAATTGCTATCAAATTTCTCTATGCCATTACAGAATTGTTCCAAGGGCATCTGTTCCATGAATACTGTTTTGAGCCAGTGGATAATTGACATTACAATAAACTCTCTAACATTTCATTTGATCAATGATCCCAGATTTTTACTTCAATTTTGTGATGGTGGGCTGTTCAAATCGCTTTTCGTCCGTGGTCCGTCGTCCGTTGTCAGTCGTCCGTCAGTCCGTCCGTCCGTAAACAATTCTTGTTATCGCGATTTCTCAGGAACTACTTTATGGATCTTTCTCAAATTTGGTACACAGGTTCCCCTTGGGGTCTAGTTGTGCAAGACACCTTTTCTGGTCCGATTCGAAAATCCAATATGGCCACCAGGCAGCCATCTTGGATTTCCCCATGAAACGTTATTATCGCGATTTCTCAGCAACTACTGCATGGATCTTTCTCAAATTTGGTACACAGGTTCCCCTTGGGGTCTAGTTGTGCAAGATACCTTTTCTGGTCCGATTCGAAAATCCAACATGGCCACCAGGCAGCCATCTTGGATTTTCCTATGAAACTTTGTTATTGCAATTTCTCAGGAACTACTGCATGGATCTTTCTCAAATTTGGTACACAGGTTCCCCTTGGGGTCTAGTTGTGCAAGATACCTTTTCTGGTCCGATTCGAAAATCCAATATGGCCACCAAGCAGCCATCTTGGATTTCCCCATGAAACCTTGTTATCGCGATTTCTCAGGAACTACTGCATGGATCTTTCTCAAATTTGGTACACAACTTCCCCTTGGGATCTAGTTGTGCAAGATACCTTTACTGGTCCGATTCGAAAATCCAATATGGCCACCAGGCAGCCATCTTGGATTTCCTCATGAAACTTTATCAGCATTTCTCAGGAAGTACTGCATGGATCGTTCTCAAATTTGGAACACAGGTTCCCCTTAGGGTCTAGTTGTGCAAGATACCTTTTTCGTTCCGAATCGAAAATCCAATATGGCCACAAGGCAGCGATCTTGGATTTCCCCATGAAACCTTGTTATCGCGATTTCTCAGGAACTACTTCATGGATCTTTCTCAAATGTGGTACACAGGTTCCCCTTGGGGCCTAGTTGTGCAAGATACCTTTTTTGGTCCGAATCGAAAATCCAATATGGCCACAGGCGGTAATCTTAGATTTTCCCATGAAATTTTGTTATCGGGATTTCTCAGGAAGTACTGCCTGGATCTTTCTCAAATTTGGTACACAGGTTCCCCTTGTGCTCCAGTTGTGCAAGATACCTTTTCTGGTCAGATTCCGAATTCCAATATGTCCATCAGGCGACCATCTTGGATTTCCCCATGAAACTTTGTTATTGCGATTTTTCAGGAACTACTTCATGGATCTTTCTCAAATTTGGTACATAGGTTCTCCTTGTCATCTTGTTGTGCAAGATACCTTTTCTGGTCAGATTCAAAAATCCAATATGGCCACCAGGCAGCCATCTTGGATTTCCCCATGAAAATGTGTTATCGTCATTTCTCAAACTACTGCATGGATCTTTCTCAAATTTGGTACACAGGTTCCCCTTAGGGTCTCGTTATGCAAGATACCTTTTTTGGTCCGAATCGAAAATCCGATATGGCCACAGGCGGCCATCTTAGATTTCCCCATGAAATTTTGTTATCGTGATTTCTCAGGAAGTACTGCATGGATCTTTCTCAAATTTGGTGCACAGGTTCCCCTTAGGGTCTGGTTGTGCAAGATACCTTTTTCGGTCTGAATCGAAAATCCAATATGGCCACAAGGCGGCCATCTTGGATTTCTCCGTGAAACCTTGTTATCGCGATTTCTCAGGAACTAGTGCATGGATCGTTCTCAAATTTGGTATACAGGTTCCCCTTGGGGTCTAGTTGTGCAAGATACCTTTTCTGGTCCGAGTCGAAAATCCGATATGGCCACCCGGCAGCCATCTTGAATTTCCCCATGAAACTTTATCGTCATTTCTCAGGAAGTACTGCATGGACCTTTGTCAAATTTGGTACACAGGTTCCCCTTGTCGTCTAGTTGTGCAAGATACCTTTTCTGGTCCGATTTGAAAATCCAATATGGCCGCCAGGCGCCCATCTTGGATTTTCCCATGCAACTTTATCGTGAGTTCTCAGGAAGTACTGCAGGGATCTTTCGCAAAGTTGGTACATATCTTCCCCTTGGGGTCTAGTTGTGCAAAATACCTTTTTTTGATCCAATTCGAAAATTCAATATGGCTGCCAGGTGGCCATCTTGAATTTCCCCTTGAAAAATTGTTATCGTGAATTCTTAGGAAATATTTCATGGATCTTTCTGAAATTTGGTACACAGGTCCCACATGGGGCATAGTTGTGCAAGATACCTTTTTTGGTCCGATTCGAAAATCCAAGTTACGCCTCAAATTAATACGGTATTCCCAATTTGTGACGTTGCATCACAAGAGTCGGCGGATCAAACGGTGGGGCATATTCTATATATTGACTATAGAGAATATCCACACCTTCACCTTCCATATCAAGGAGTTCAAATAATTCGGAATTAGAATGTATTTCTTCAAATTTTAAATCAGTTTTCTTTAGTCCATGCAGTTGCAAGTGAACTGCCCCACCCTTTCGAATGCCAGCGTGTCGGCTACATGAAGGGATGTCACTCTTATGACAAATGTAGACTACTGCATGTTTCGATCCAAGGGAGATAATCAGGATTCAGGCACTTTCTAAGTTTCAACATTACTGCGGATCCCTTCAGTATTAAGTATTGTACCATATTACTATTTTCAAGCATGGTATCTTAAAAGAGATATCTCAAACTAGCCCAGTAAACAGAACAGAATTAGCATTCGTTCCTAACTATTAAATCTTAAGTATGTTTCATAGCTCATGCCAAAGTGTCAAAGAGATTTGTCTTCGCTTCCAGTACCCAATGATGATATGTGCAAAAAAATAAATAAAAACAAATACTACAAAATGAAGACGAAGGATCCTCCGTACATGTACATTCACTTTCAGACTAACTTTGCTCATTTCTCTTGTATTATAACAACTGACATAAGTACAGTTTCTAGAAATCTTGAAACTCCTGAAACTTAGATTATATCTTGGTGTTTTTCAGTGTCCCTTCGTATTCGAAATTCTTTAAACAAAATTACAAATCAATCGTTTGTTCTTAGTAACAATGGACAAAAAGATCCTCTTGTCATTAGCTTACAATTATCGGACAATGGTGGGCGCCAAGATCCTTCAGGATCTCTCTTTATGAGTCTCTCTTATAAATTTGATCAAATATATGTTGGACAAACTATATATGCAATTGTGATATATAAAGTCCTGTTTTTGTACAGGTAACTTTTCATCAACTTTCCTTTCTAATAATATCACTCCAATATTTTGAGTGAAGAAATGCACTTGTTGTGATTGAAATTTTGGAGTTTTTATCATAACATCATGGAGCTGGAGTAGTCCCCATTTTAATCCCTCAGTCCGATTGGGCTCCGGGGTATTGCCATCCCATCTGCCCATCCGTCTGTCCATCTGTCCATCCTCTTTTGCCCCGGACTCCATATCTTGAGAACTACTGAAGGCAGGCCAACGAAACTTCTGTCCTCTGTCTGTCTGTCCGTCGACTTTTATGTCCATCTGTATCATGGTTTAATTCCAACATTATCTATTACATGTATGGACCTTCCAGTGGTAAGTTTCTAAGATCTAGTGGTGGTCAATTCATTCACATAATAATTTCCCTGTATTCAGAAATGTTTTCTTTCCATTCTACTTTCAAAATATTCATAAAATGTTGCAAGGGTTTCCCTGATCTACATAAATCTACATATTACATGCACCAAAACTTTTTCTGCGTAGTGGACAAGGGGAGATAATCACATAACTGTAATGTGCTGAAAAATGTAGTGCAAGTTTAAATCTACAGTTTAATTCTCCACAACCTTGTTTGCTCATGAATTACCATTTACCAATTACCCAGTTGGCTTTAATTATGCTTCAGTTGTAATTTGTGAAATTTCCATGGAAACACTTACATATAATAGTTTGGTATCCATTTGTATCCACTTATGCACCTTACAGATCTAGTTTATAGTACACAGAGGCATTATTTTTGAATGATATACTGAATAAACAGGTTAGGGAACACCTCTAAAAGTGGAGGTAAAAAAGGTCGTTTTTGTCCAATAAATTCAATGATATATCGAAGATAGAAACATCCGCCATATGTGACCATGGATATATTTATCCGCATCGGATAGTATTGAAAAAACAAATTGTCGTCTATCTAATTTGCATAAGAATAGACGACATGTTTTTTTCTCTGTTAACAAAGAGACTATGCACACTTTGATTGGAAAACCACTGTTCTGGCATGTAACATTATTTAAAGTAAGTCGCCTGAAGATTTTGTAGCGTTATGATGAATAAGTCAAAAGTTATCAAGCAAAAATGACCTTTTTTACCTCCATTTTTAGCCCACCATCACCAGATGGTGGGCTGTTCAAATCAGTTTTTGTACGTGGTCCGTCGGTCCGTCGTCAGTCCGTCCGTAAACAATTCTTGTTACCGCGATTTCTCAGGAACTACTTCATGGATCTTTCTCAAATTTGGTACACAGGTTCCCCTTGGGGTCTAGCTGTGCAAGATACCTTTTTTGGTCCGATTCGAAAATCCAATATGGCCACAAGGCGGCCATTTTGGATTTCCCCATGAAACTTTGTTACTGCGATTTCTCAGGAACTACATGGATCTTTCTCAAATTTGGTACACAGGTTCCCCTTGGGGTCTAGTTGTGCAAGATACCTTTTTTGGTCCGATTCGAAAATCCAATATGGCCACAAGGCAGCCATCTTGGATTTCCCCATGGAACTTTGTTATCGCGATTTCTCAGGAACTTTTGCATGGATCTTTCTCAAATTTGGTACACAGGTTCCCCTTGGGGTCTAGTTGTGCAAGATACCTTTTTTGGTCTGATTCGAAATCCAATATGGCCACAAGGCGGCCATCTTGGATTTCCCCATGAATTTTTTTTTATCGCGATTTCTCAGGATCTACTGCATGGATCTTTCTCAAATTTGGTACACAGGTTCCCCTTGGGGTCTAGTTGTGCAAGATACCTTTTCTGGCCCGATTCGAAAATCCAATATGGCCACAAGGTGGCCATCTTGGATTTCCCCATGAAATTTTGTTACCGCGATTTCTCAGGAACTACTTCATGGATCTTTCTCAAATTTGGTACACCGGTGTGCAAGATACTTTTTTCGGTCCGATTCAAAAATCCAATATAGCCACCAGGCGGCCATTTTGGATTTCCCCCATGAAATTTTATCGTGATTTCTCAGGAGGTGCTGCATAGATCTTTCTCAAATTTGGTATACAGGTTCCCCTTGTGGTCCAGTTGTGCAAGATACCTTTTTGGTCCGATTCGAAAATCCAGGTTGCGCTTCAAATTAATACTGTATTCCCGAGTTGTGACGTTGCATCACAAGAGTCGGCTTACCAAACGATGGGGCATATTTTATATATTGACTATAGAGAATATCCATACTTTCACCTTCTATATCAAGGAGTTCAAATGATTCCGAATTAAAATGTATTTCTTCAAATTTTAAATCAGTCCATGCCGTTGCAAGTGAACTGCCCCACCGTTTTGTCTGACGAAGGGACGTTACTCTTGTGAAACAACGTCACAAGTCTACAACTGTAGACTACTGCGTGTTTCGATCCAAGGGAGATAATCAGGGCTCCTGCCAAAGTGTCAAAGAGATTAGTCTTCGCTTCCAGTACCCAATGATTACACGTGCAAAAAAAAATACTACAAAACGAAGACGAAGGATCCTTCGGCCATTCACTTTCAGACTAACTTTGCTCATTTCACTTGTACTATAACAACCGACATCAAGTACAGTTTCTAGAAATCTTGAAACTCCTGAATCTTAGATAGATAATATCTTGGTGTTTTCCAGTGTCCCTTTTTCGATCTTTTTCGCTCAAATTCGAAATTCTACAAACAAAATTACAATTCAATCGTTTGTTCTTATTAACAATGGACAAAAAGATCCTCTTGTCATTAGCTTACAATTATCAGACAATGGTGGGTGCCAAGATCCTTCAGGATCTCTCATTAGAGAGAGGTTTTCCCTAACCTGATAAAGCCCATGCTTACTGATATCTTCTGAATAAATGTATGAAATAACTTTAAGATGTATTAGGTGTGCATTTCGTATATAAACTGCCCTATTGTTGGGGAAAGGTGGGTGGGTGGGTTAATCAGAAAATAGAATTTTTCTAGGTCAGTTAGTTGCCCGAACAGGTGACGGGATTTGTTGATGATGTTATATAGAATGTTTCGAAGTTTTTTACCACTCTGGCATATACAAACAAAATGATACTCATCTTCAACGATCTTGTTTGTCTTGTCACACCATTTACAAAATCGTTTGTTCTATTTTCCTATATCTGCCGGTTTCTACCTCGAGCTGATGTGCACAGATTTTGAGATTATTTAGTGATTGCCTATAGTTTCGATTTTTAAAAAAGTTGAAATCAAGAGATATAGAATATGTTTGTAGTGATGTAATTACAGTAGTTACATTAGTAGATACATTAGGGGGACATGATGTATCACCTACCAAAATGTAGGTCAAAGGTCAAGGTCACTGTGACCCCAAAATCGTAAAATTGTTAAAAATCATCATTTTTTGGGGGCCATTGGGAAATCACGGGGAGCCGTTTTGTCATGTACCAAAAGCTGGATCCAGGTCAATAGTCACGGTCACTGTGACCCCAGAATCAAGGTCAAAGGTCAGTGTGACCTAAAAATCAGGAAATCATTAAAAATTACTATTGTGGAAAGTGTCGCATACCAAAATTCAGGTCAAGGTCAAAGGTCACTGTGGCCCCAAAATCAGGAAATTATTAAAAATCATGATTTTTTGTGTCCATTGAGAAAATACGAGGAGACGGTTTGTCATGTACCAAAATTTAGGTCAAGGTCAATAGTCAAGGTCACTGTGACTCCAGAATCAAGAAATCTTTGAAAAAACTTCAGGTCACTGTGACCCCCAAAATCATGAAATTCTTAAAAATCATGATTTTTTGTGTCCATTGATACATTGAGGGAAGACGATGTGTCCAGGGCCCTGTGTGTCGTGTACCAAAATTTAGGTCAAGGTCAAAGATCAAGGTCACTGTGACCCCAAAATCTATAAATCATTAAAAGTCACATTTTCATATGCTTGTCGAAGACGAGGTCGTGTAATGTGATGTTGCGTTCTGCCCATTCATCCATTAACATTTGTTGTCCATGCGATATCTCTAGGTTGAAGGCATGGATTGGTACCAAACTTTGAGTATATCTTACTCGCATGGCAAAGAGGAGCCATACATTTTGAGATCAATTTAAGGTCAAGGTCACAGTCCCCCAAAACTGGATCAAGTTTAGCTGACTATATGTATTAGGTTGGAATATTCAGAGTTCTCTGCCCTACATGTATATGGTATTGTCCTGTGGAGTTGTGTGTTTGAAACAGCTACATTTAGTTAAACTGTTGTGAAATAAAAACCATACATTTATTAATTTAATGGGGAGAGGGGTCCTTTATGAACTTCATAACTGTTTATTAACTCAAAAACAAAGGTTTACTTCATCGCTTTCTTCTTCCTTCATGAAAAATTCTCTCGTCTGAAAGGAATCCATTTGCAGGAAAATCACTATTTTCTTGTGTTTGACTATTGTCGATTTCAGTATGGGATATGTGAGCTCTCAGCTCTTGCTTCAAGGTCAACTAGTTACCAAGAGTTAAGCTCATTTTAGTTTATCATTCAATATAAGATGTGATATATGTTACATTCTCAGAAGCACAAAATTTTAGACCTTTCTCTGGATTGCTAGCTACCAATTGGAATCAAGGCTATTAAACAACCTTGAAATTTGGATCATTGTAATTTCAGATATATGGGCATATATTGAGGCCCCTTGGGGTCTTGTTAATTAGGCCTCATGGCAAACAGTTCATGCAACTCTTCAGCACAATTGTGTGACTGTCTATTTTTAGCCCACCATCACCAGATGGTGGGCTGTTCAAATCACTTTTCGTCCGTGGTCCGTCGTCCGTCAGTCCGTCCGTCAGTCGTACTGTCAGTCCGTCCGTCAATCCGATCGTCCGTAAACAATTCTTGTTATCGCGATTTCTCAGGAACTACTGCATGGATCTTTCTCAAATTTGGTACACAGGTTCCCCTTGGGGTCTAGTTGTGCAAGAAACCTTTTTTGGTCCGATTCGAAAATCCAATATGGCCACCAGGCAGCCATCTTGGATTTCCCCATGAAACCTTGTTATCGCGATTTCTCAGGAACTACTGCATGGATCTTTCTCAAATTTGGTACACAGGTTCCCCTTGGGGTCTAGTTGTGCAAGAAACCTTTTTTGGTCCGATTCGAAAATCCAATATGGCCACCAGGCAGCCATCTTGGATTTCCCCATGAAACCTTGTTATCGCGATTTCTCAGGAACTACTGCATGGATCTTTCTCAAATTTGGTACACAGGTTCCCCTTGGGGTCTAGTTGTGCAAGAAACCTTTTTTGGTCTGATTCGAAAATCCAATATGGCCACCAGGCAGCCATCTTGGAATTCCCCATGAAACCTTGTTATCGCGATTTCTCATGAACTGCTGGATGGATCTTTCTCAAATTTGCTACACAGGTTCCCCTTGGGGTCTAGTTGTGCAAGAAACCTTTTTTGGTCCGATTCCAAAATCCAATATGGCCACCAGGCAGCCATCTTGAATTTCCCCATGAAACCTTGTTATCGCAATTTCTCAGGAACTACTGCATGGATCTTTCTCAAATTTGGTACACAGGTTCCCCTTGGGGTCTAGTTGTGCAAGAAACCTTTTTTGGTTCGATTCCAAAATCCAATATGGCCACCAGGCAGCCATCTTGGATTTCCCCATGAAACCTTGTTATCTGGATTTCTCAGGAACTACTGCATGGATCTTTCTCAAATTTGGTACACAGGTTCCCCTTGGGGCCTAGTTGTGCAGATACCTTTTTTGGTCTGATTCGAAAATCCAATATGGCCACCAGGCAGCCATCTTGGATTTCCCCATGAAACCTTGTTATCGCGATTTCTCAGGAACTATGCATGGATCTTTCTCAAATTTGGTACACAGGTTCTTCTTGGGATCTAGTTGTGCAAGAAACCTTTTTTGGTCTGATTCGAAAATCCAATATGGCCACCAGGCAGCCATCTTGGATTTCCCCATGAAACCTTGTTATCGCGATTTCTCATGAACTACTGGATGGATCTTTCTCAAATTTGCTACACAGGTTCCCCTTGGGGTCTAGTTGTGCAAGAAACCTTTTTTGGTCCGATTTCAAAATCCAATATGGCCACCAGGCAGCATCTTGGATTTCCCCATGAAATCTTGTTATCGCGATTTCTCAGGAACTACTGCATGGATCTTTCTCAAATTTGGTACACAGGTTCCCCTTGGGGTCTAGTTGTGCAAGATACCTTTTTTGGTCCGATTCGAAAATCCAATATGGCCACCAGGCAGCCATCTTGGATTTCCCCCATGAAACCTTGTTATCGCAATTTCTCAGGAACTACTGCATGGATCTTTCTCAAATTTGGTACACAGGTTCCCCTTGGGGTCTAGTTGTGCAAGATACCTTTTTGGTCCGATTCGAAAATCCAATATGGCCACCAGGCAGCCATCTTGGATTTCCCTTTGAAACCTTGTTATTGCAATTTCTCAGGAACTACTGCATGGATCTTTCTCAAATTTGGTACACAGGTTCCCCTTGGGGTCTAGTTGTGCAAGATACCTTTTCTGGTCCGATTCGAAAATCCAATATGGCCACCAGGCAGCCATCTTGGATTTCCCCATGAAACTTTATTATCGTCATTTCTCAGGAAGTACTGTATGGATCTTTCTCAAATTTGGTACACAGGTTCCCCTTGGGGTCTAGTTGTGCAAGATACCTTTTTCGGTCCGAATCGAAAATCCAATATGGCCACAAGGCAGCCATCTTGAATTTCTCCATGAAACCTTGTTATCGCGATTTCTCAGGAACTACTGCATGGATCTTTCTCAAATTTCGTACACAGGTTCCCCTTGGGATCTAGTTGTGCAAGATACCTTTCCTGGTACGATTTGAAAATCCAGTATGGCCACCAGGCAGCCATCTTGGATTTCCCCATGAAACTTTATTGTCATTTCTCAGGAACTACTGCATGGATCTTTCTCAATTTTGGTACACAGGTACGCAATCGATATGCAAGATGCCTTTTTCGGTCCGAATCGAAAATCCAATATGGTCACCAGGCAGCCATCTTAGACTTCCCCATGAAATTTTTTTATCATGATTTCTCAGGAAGTACTGCCTGGATCTTTCTCAAATTTGATACACAGGTTCAATTGTGCAAGATACCTTTTCTGGACCGATTCCAAAATCCAATATGTCCATCAGGTGGCCATCTTGGATTTCCCCATGAAACTTTGTTATTGCGATTTCTCAGGAACTACTGCATGGATCTTTGTTAAATTTGGTACACAGGTTCACCTTGTCTAGTTGTGCAAGATACCTTTTCTGGTCCGATTCGAAAATTCAATATGGCCAACAGGCGGCCATCTTGGATTTTCCCATGCAAATTTGTTATCGTGATTTCTCAGGAAGTACTTCATGGATCTTTCTCAAATTTGGTACAACGGTTCCCCTTATGGTCTAGTTGTGCAAGATACCTTTTTGGGTCCGAATCCAAAATCCAATATGGCCAGAAGGCGGCCATCTTGAATTTCCCCTTGAAACAGTGTTACCGTGAATTCTCAGGAAATATTTCATTGATCTTTCTGAAATTTCGTACACAGGTCCCACATGGGGCCTAGTAGTGCAAGATACCTTTTTTGGTCCGATTCGAAAATCCAAGTTACGCTTCAAATGAATTCGGTATTCTCGAGTTGTGACGTTACATCACAAGAGTCGGCGGATCAAACGGTGGGGCATATTCTATATATTTGACTATAGAGAATATCCATACCTTCACCTTCCATAGCAAGGAGTTCAAATAATTCGGAATTAAAATGTATTTCTTCAAATTTTAAATCAGCTTTCTTTAGTCCATGCAGTAGCAAGTGAACTGCTCGATCCACCCTTTCGTCTGCCGGCGGGTCGGCTACATGAAGGGAAGTGACTCTTGTGACTCAACGTCACAACTCGACAACTGTAGACTACTGCATATAAACAGAACAGAATTAGCATCCGTTCTTAATTATAAAATCTTAAGTATGTTTCATAGGTCATGCCAAAGTGTCAAAGAGATTGGTCTTCACTTCCAGTACCCAATGTTGACACGTGCAAAAAAATAAATAAAAAAAATACTACGAAACAAAGGCGAAGAATCCTCCGTACATGTACATTCACTTTCAGACTAACTTTGCTCATTTCTCTTGTATTATAACAACCGACATAAGTACAGTTTCTAGAAATCTTGAAACTCCTGAAACTTAGATTATATCTTGGTGTTTTTCAGTGGCCTTTTCTGATCCTTTTCGCTCAGATTCGAAATTCTGTAAACAAAATTACAAATCAATCGTTTGTTCTTAGTAACAATGGACAAAAAGATCCTCTAGTCATTAGCTTACAATTATCGGACAATGGTGGGCGCCAAGATCCTTCAGGATCTCTCGTTATCTCTAGAAGAGATCAGTTACTGGGTGTCCAGCTTTCGCCATCGTTCGCTGTATGTCAGGAAATGGAGTAAACAACACAATTGACACACGAAGTTATGCTTGGATGATTTAAACATGTGAAATAGATGTAAAAACAAGTGCATATTACCAACAATTCCATACTTTCAAGACAGGAAGAATTTTTTTTCAAAGATTCCCCATGTATTGCAAAAATCGGGATTTGGTCTATATATTGCAAAATATTATGCACTACCATACTATGGAACTTAACACAAATGGTCTTTTAACAGCAATGGCTATTTCCCTAGGAAATATGCTGCTATGCTCGTGATGGTAGAATACATACACAAAATATTACTCAACACTCAAAATTAACTGAGCAAGGCTGGTATATTTCATTATACAAAGCTGAAATTCTTGAATTAAACCAGCCAGTCGGGCTGGTTAGCTAGCTTTAGAACTAAATTCAACCAGACCAGTTCTGAATTCACCAGCCACGGTCTGCCGGTCTTGTGGCAATTTCGAGCCCTGAACTGTAGCACTGCAAACATGCATGAATTATGAATACATTTAATTATTTGATGGTGCATGCAGTTTTTCACAGACATGGAAATGCTGTGCACATAACGTATTCGCAAATAAATCTGATTAAATCCTTGACGATTCTGTAACTCAGATGTAATGAGGAAAGTTAATGACCTACTATGATGAGCATTTTGCAACTGTGAGTTTTGCAGAAAATTTCCCCTTCTCTTTCAGTCTTCCTTCATTTAGAAAATTGACAATGCAATAAATCATCTCAATTGACATGATTTGCAAAACAAATGTGTTTATGCAAAACGCAAAAACTTGCGAGAAATTTGTCTACCACTTCCAGTTAATCACTACAGCATAATTCAATATGTAGGTCCTCTAAATTCGTTCGTTATTTGGGGTAAAAATTTTAACCAAGATTACAATTTCACAAGATTTTCATTTTGCTTATTCATCTGGATTATTTTGCCCACCAAAATCTGTAGGGAATTTTACCCTGAAATCGCGAGCTTCCATCAATCCAATAATACGTTCTGATTTATTCAGAGATTTTCTGTAAATTCCTCTATACGGTCTGGATTAGGACCCATTCCTGTGTGAACAGGTTTACACCTGAGAAATATAGTCAGAGGCTGTTGATGGGGGCACTATTATTCCTCCCTTCCCTGCAGTGCAAGTGCATCCACGAAAGCTGCAGCTGCCTCAACCGAAAGTGATGGATGTCAAATAGATCTTTAAACTTCAATCAAAATAGGTAATAATATGAAAGAAACGTGTTATCTCTTCGTACATCTGCAGTACTATAGAAAAAACCCCGAAAATTCTAATTGTCATTGATAAAGCTTGTTTGTGATCATACCAACAAACGAATTTTGTAGCAGTGAATAATTTGTGATGGTAAGCTGAGCAGGTGGTCAGAATGTTTGCCCACTAGCTCGCGATTGGTTCTGGATATCATATGATCTTGCATCATGTGACCTACGTCGGTTCATACTTCATGTAAGCATCACGAGACAATGCATACAATAGCCAGGTCTGGGGACAACAATGTGTCTAGACCTGTGCCTTTTCAGCGACACAAAGACCCAGACAATAGTTCCTACATGAAGTATCGACCCATACATCTTTGTGTTGATATGGACTTAGCCAGGTTCCCATATGAGAAGGTCTATACTGCCGCTGATCAGTGCCGATTGAAATTCATTTTACAAAAAATATGCCCTGCCAGTGCTGTATATTAATAGTTCGTTAATTAATCCATCCCAGCCTTTTTTATCAAGCATAATAAAAAACATGTGTTGTTCCCCCCCCCCCCCCCCCCTTAGATCCCTGTAGCCTGTGAGAACGCTGAAATTGGGCATTTTGTTACTGCACACAACCAAGATAACTTCTTTAATGAGCCATTGAAGTCAAATATAATGGGATTTGGATCTAAGGAATTTTCATCTTCTATATCAAGTATTGATATGCAGTTCCGTTTAATATGAGCGAACCCTATTTAGTGTTTATTTAATTGTACTTAATGTAGGGAATGTTGTATTCTTGAATATCAGCTGGTGGGCCCTTAGACTCTGCCAATTAAGGAACACCGGTGGGTATACAATAGAAATGTTGCGGTAACCATGTGATCAGTGTTTCTCAGTATCCACAGGGTATTATGTGGTGAGGGGCAGCCACACAATATAGCAGTGGCTAATCTAAGGAGTTCAATATCCTACATTGATCGGTATTGATAGCCCTTAACGGCTCATTAGCCAGTTCTTTAAACTTCTCTCTTATTCTCTAACTGGGCCAATTAAACTTGTTTGGGTCATGCCTGCTGTTAGCTACAGGTAACATCATCAAGGCAACCAAGACAACATTTCCATACGTGTATACAATAATTGACTTCAGAGCATTTTTGTCACACACAGATTTTCGTCATCGGTCTCAACAAAAATAACAATCCGAATACAAAAAATATAAGTCAGGGATTCGCAACTTGAACAGGTCTGGGTCAACCGCCTCAATTTGGTATATTAATGTCTGATATTATCACAGTCGAATGCACCTTTAATGAGAAGTTGATATTTGGAATATGACATTAATATCTATTTGCATGTCTGAAAAACACATTCAGGGTTTTGCATTAATTAATTTATTAAAAAAAAACAACCCTCAAACGCATAAGTTTTGCTACTCTTCCCGGTGTATTTCCTTTGAAAACATGCTACCAATAATTACATCAGTGCATCAAATAATGAAACTTCATTTCAGGATCGTGCTTTTAGAAATTTTGTTTAATAATCACACATTTCTGCAAAACAATTCTATTAATGATGAAATACTTAAATTCACAGTTTGGTCAGTAGGTGCAAGGATTCCATGTGGATTGTCAGAAAACATGAATGGTCACGTTTTTAGTTACAAGCAAAATTTCAGGAAATGTTTTGCATGTTATAGAATTCTAATTATCTCAGGATTCGAAGTGGCTTTATGCAGATATTTTTTCATCAAAAAGTTTAATTTCACCACTGCAATTATGAAATATTCATTAAAGAATGCTTGTATGGGAAGGTACATGTATGGGTTGAACCTAAGTTGAAATTTGTGAGAGACAAATAGAAAAACAACCTACATGTACTCGTCCCAGGTGTCAAGTAGAAAAATTATTTCAAGGTAATTTTTGATGATTTCTTTAAAAACTGACAGAAACTGGGTTTCTAACAGATCTATACTATAACATAAATGAATATTTTTTTTTTCCAACAAGCAACATTTTCTCCACTTTATTGCAACATTTTATCGGTCGATATTTCAGTGTTTTGAAAGTCTAATTCTGAGGAGACCAATAAAAAATGTGCTCACCTGTCACCTGAGATGAGTAATTTTTACCCCTCAGGCAATTTTGCCCAAAAGGTATTGTCATCGTCTGTCCCTAATTTCTCATTAGGCCTAAAAAAAAAATCTTGTGTTTCCGGTAACATGCATCAGAAAAAATAGGGTAGGTAGGTAGGGATTTTTTTTTGGATTTTTTTTTTATATGGGGGCTAATGGAATAAGCATTACTTTACGCTGTTCTTTGTACTACACAACCAGAAAGAGTTCCATTTTGAACTAATGACATTTATGCATAAATGTTTATGAATTAAATATTGTGTAAATATATACATAAGTGATTGAGTTAAATATTTCTCTTCTGTTAAGTAAGACCATGGCCTGAAAAAATTGAGGTAAATGGTCATTTTGGATTTAGGTGGGTAGAACAAACGAATCCATTCATCCTCTAGTTGATGTGAGCCCAGTTAAAGTTTGCGAGAATGTTTTGTTCTTGAGATATAATCATAATGTCCAAAAGATTTGGAGTTAATGGCCCATGGCCTCAACCAGAATCTTCTTGGGTTTTCATTGATTTACTTGCTAGATAAAAAGACATTAAAAAGTCCAGCTTTTTTATGTAAGGACAACACATCACCATAGGCTACCATGTTATCAGGGCCAGGATGACAATAGTCTATCTAATCTGTACAGTATAACATGCTGTCCGTGATGTTCAAAAATAAATTTAAAAAAAAAACCCCATCTAATTGAGAAATGCTCTCTTCACATGGTACTCTGGGGATATAATTACTATAATTGAGTTGATATACTGTGTGAAATTTTAATGTTTTACGAAAAATTCAGTTCGAAATCTCGACAAAAACGTACAGAATAGATCGTCTACGGCACTGGCTGCCTGCAGTGCCCCGTGCAGAACATGTTCAGCGTGGTTCAGCGTAGGCAAGTCGCGTTATGAAACTGCCACGAAAAGGCAGCAGTTGGTAGTATTCCTTCATCCCCATTTGTCTTTACTTGTCAGGAGAACGCCCAATTTATCTTTACTTACAGGAGAATGAGCATCAATCGATCAAATTCAACAAGGGCAAAATCATCGGACAGTCGTCTTTTTGCATTTGTGGTTGTTGCTTCATGGGAGAGTTCGCTGGAGAATCGGGAACCCTCGCGCCAGCAGTAATCGCACTATGGGTGACGGAGTCCGACTTCGTGGATTCCCAGAATGCAAAAAAAACATGGCGCTGGTGGGCGAGAGATGCCGGACGAGGATGATTTTGAAATAAACGTAAGCCCATGTCGATCAAAAGGCTATCCAAGCATTGGCCCGCCTATATTATTGGATAATATATATTGTAACTTGGTCCGTCTCAATCTCTCTACCGTCTACCCATCTTTTGGGGCCATTTGCGAGAATTATCAGTCAGAAAAAAAGAAAAAAAATATTAGGGTCGGCAGAAAAATCTAGGGTCGGTCGGGTTACCAGAAACACAGGTCTTTTTTTTTTACGTCTTACCATCATATCTCAAGAATAACTATGCCTAGGAATACTAAACTCACATCACATGTATACATGTATTGTCACAGAGCAGAAGCCTATTGAAAATCAGTGAGATTGACCCATTTTTTTCCCAGGTCAAACTGTGTAAATTTATTATGAATTGATTGTTACCACCATATCTCAAGAATGGTTATGCCGAGGATCACCAAACTCACTTCAAATATGTTATGGTGTTAAAACAGAAGCCTATCAAAAATCGGTGAGATGGACCTATTCTATAGGGGTCACTGGGTGAAATTTGTCCATTCTTCTTCTTATTACCACCAATTTTCAAGTATGATAAAGCCTAGGTTAACTGAACTTAACACGAGTTACACATCAGGTCATGGACTTCAGCCACTATTGTCCTTGGGTTATTGTCATCATCTATATACGTATGTATGTATGTATGTTCATCTGTTTTTACCCCTCGGCCATTTTGGCCTTGGGGGAGGGGGTATTCAGACGCCTATCGAAAATGGCTCCTCTTGGCCCATATTCTACAGAGTTATGCCCCTTTACAGATTATTAATTTCATATTTTGTGATATATGCTTGAATGTAATCCACTATATCTGCAGAACCGTGTTTGATACGGCTACTACATTTTGGAAACTTATTTACGTTGTATTCTAGAAGCCAACAGAAAATTATTCGCCTCAGCCATTAGTTACGCCCCTTTCAGGTGCAATAATTTTCAATTTTGTGATACATGCTTGACTGTAACCAGTTATAGCTAATTAACTGTGTTTGGTACAGCTTGCAAATTCTGATGATTTTTTTTTATCTACTTGTATTCTAAATGCCTAGAAAAAAATTGTCCTCTCGGCCTATATTTTATGGAGTTATGCTCTTTTTCAGATCTTATAATCTCAGATCATTTTGTGATATATAGTTGAGTGTACAAGTTATATCTGCAGATCCGTGTTTGGTACATCTACATGTACTAAATTTTGGAAACATATTTATCTAGTTGTATTCTAGATGTGTACAAAAAATTCATTGTCTCTGCCCTTATTTTATGAAGTTATGCCCCTTTCCGTGTGTAATAATCTTGGATATGCTTGAATGTATTAACCAGTTATTTTTGAAGAATTGTGTTCGGTACAGCTACCAAATTTTTTATCTACTTGTATTGTAGAAGCCAAAAAAAAAATATTCGCAGTTAGCGTTATTTTAAAAAGTTATGTCCCTTTCGTGATATAGACCTGAATGCAGCTGTTATATCTGCAAAATCAATGATATGCTCTAAAAATGACAATTCTGAATGATTAGTAAATATAGCCAAAATATGTTGCACATTCTCAGCATATGGCAGATTCCACAGTAAAAGGGACAATTAACTCCCAAAAAAATAAAAAAAATAAACTTGTCCCAAATAAATGTTTCTAGGTTATTTCAATAACTACTGTGGTATAGATCAGGAAAAAATATATATTTTATCACGGACCACAGGATTTTTTTTATCAAGGACGAGTCTGAATTTAGTGACTATACAATTACTACTGATTGTTGCTAATGTTACTTTGATGGAACTGGTTATTTAAAAGGTTTAATAAATTCACAATCTAGTTGTAGAATCATAATAAATAGTGTAGATTAGCTCAATAACTGCTGCTGCTGTTACGTCATTATTATGTGGCTGAAAATAATAAGCCTATGGCCTGCAATCCCTTCTCAGTACCTAAGGATGCTAACGTTACTTTTCCTGAAAGAAAATTTCAGATCACTCTCTGGAAAAAAGTGAAGACATGTAGCCTGTCTGATCGATGTGGTGACAGGGAAACACACAGACAAGCAAAGAAACGTCCGAAGTGAGGCTGTAATCGGGAATCTTCAATCGAATTTCGAATTCCATTTGTGGCATGCGTTACCGGACGAATTTGATGGAAGTAACATTAGCAACAAGTAGTGTTAATCACAAATGTGTTCCAAAGGGGCTAAATCCAAATATTCCACAAATAAATAACTTCCTTGATTATAAATTGTATTTAACCTTCTGTCACTCCATATCCTATATCAAACTGTATAGGCTTGTGTGGTTGCTAACATCACCCATGTGGAAGGACAAAGGTGACGTTAGCAACAAAGGACATTAACTCAACAAAATTATGTTAAAAAGAATTAATTGTGCTGTCCTACACATCAAAATCACTACTGAGATTGATTTTATGCACAAAAAATGACCTGTCACATGGTCCTGCAATAAACAGATATTCATTTGTACATTAACTCCAGCAGCACTTTTATGGCTGGGAGTTGTTTCCTTCAAATAATGTGACGTTAGCACATCATATCATCACCCAAAAACACAGTAAAATGTATCAGGGACCATATTCCTTGATATATGTGATAAACAATAATAGGCACTTACTTATAATTAGAAGTCCTATCTTCAAATGATAATGGATTTTTTTTTTAGATCCTGTGAAAATGTTACCCACTGGGTGTCCCATTTACCGTGGAATCTGCCATATTTCTCAATTGCTTGGGGGGAAGCCGAGGGGTTTTGTGAGCCTCGCCCTCATGTTGTTTTCTCATTACCATCATATCTCAAGAATGAATATGCCTGCAGGTACACCAAACGTGCATCACATGTGGTCATGAAACAGAAGCCCATCACATTTCAGTGAGATCGACCCAGTTTCTTGGGTCACCAGGTCAGATTGTGTCAATTTGTCACCATTGAATTATTTGAATCCACTGAATCCAGTTTCATTGAATATATTCTTAGGTTGGACTCCTCAGGGTTGTCTCCCCTACACCCAAGTGACAGCACTATATGTTGGATTTTTGATCGCCGACATATATTGTTGGTGGTTGGATGCCTTACTCTGGTGGTCGATGGTTCGACTCCCGCATCGGACTCGACCAATTTTCAGCACTAGAATATCAGCTATACTAAGATAGTGTAATCTCAAAATAATGTTAATACTTCCTCAATGACCAGAAAGAAAAAACCCCAAAACATTCTTGTGTTGTCTGACAGTTGCCGATTTCAGTATGGGATATTTGAATTTTTGGTTCTTGTTTCAATATCCCCTATTTACCAAGAGTTGGGCCCCTTTTAGTTTATCATTTAATATATTATAAGTGCAACATTCTCGAAAGGCATAATCAATTCTGACATTTGGGCCAGTGTAATTCCAGATGTACGGGCATATATTGAAGCCCCTTGGGCTCTCGTTTAAATCTTCCAGACATTCTAGTTCGCTTCATACATATAATAGGCAATCATCTCTCAGTTGAGAACATTATACAATTTCCAAGGCCTGAACTAGGATATTTTTCACAGTTTTCATGTATGGGTGGTTTGTCAATTAATTTTCGGTCCAGTTTCCTACATAACTTGCCATCATCATCATCCGAACGCATGGCACGATCATACGTAGAAACTTCTGCTCGTAGCCATGCGGTAACGGGTGCTATCTGAGTGTAATAGGGCGTTTCCCAAATGGTCACATCCGACTGGCCCCGTTACATCCGACATCGGTGCAATCACATTCATACAACGAAGACACACCTCCAGAAAGCGATTGATTGAAATGATCCCATGGTGGGCCTCGAAATGCCCCCATCACAAAATAAAAAGCATATCATTTTCCTGTGGTCTGCCGCCGATTTTATTTTGTTTTCAAATATGTTAGGCCGTTTGTTTCTTAAGATAAACAAAGAAGCATGCTCCACTAGAGTGAGAAATAAAATAGCTAATTTGCACAACTTCGTTTTGGTCTCGCGTAGACTCCCCCAGTCTTGCGCCTCGTGAAACTGACATGTTTGCATGTGTGAGAAATATTTGAATACAGATAATTTCATTGGCTCGTTTAAATGGGGCCGACATTTGACCTCATGCTTTGGGAACAACTTTCGAACTGGATTATCTCCCTCTAGATAGATGGCGCCGTGTGAAATACATGCCGAATCACAGCGAAAATCTAAGGGTAGTGTTAAGTGAAACGTGAAATGCCCTTAGAAAGCTAAGACGGCCATCATGGCCAAGCCTTTTTCCCCCCAGTATAAATAGCTGAAATTCTTACGATTTGTTTTCATATAGTTTGTGATAGTCACATCATTCTTTATTACGATTAGATGGGGTTTGTGATAGTATATGACTTCCATTTGAGAGTTTCACTCAGAAACTGTATTCTACAGTTTGATGACAGTACAGATTAACATGAGATATCTTTCAGCAGATTATTTGCTGGATTATTTTCTAAAATATATGTACTCAAGTGGTACATTGTACATATACATGAAACAGGTATGTTGTACATGTTTATTTGTGGATGGAGGGAGGGAGCAGGTGCTCCACTATAAGTCTGTATTCACCTGCACTGTTGATAAACAAGATAACACAGATCTTGTACAGTGTCTGACTATCTAAAAGAGTATCAAATGAAAAAGGGAATCTACAGTTATGTAGAGCAGCCCCAGTTGATGTGGTCCTGATACAGAGCTCTGTGGCTAGTCCACTCTCTCTCAGACATCACTTTATTACCATCTCTTCTGGAAACTGGCCAACTCCATAAGAATTTCACGCTTCATGGGGCAGTAATAGTATTGAATGGCGGCCACCATATACATTACCTTGTTGCCATAGGTCTAGTGGCCGGGACCAGGGTAACCTGTATTTTATCTGAGTGAGGGGAATAATATGTACTTTATGGAGAGAGGGCACCGAAGCAGGTCAGGAGTGCTTTATCTAAATGGTAATTGGTAACTGAATTGCTTTTGGAGACGGTGTTAATTTGGTAAAAAGCAAGACATTGTCTTGAGAAAATAGCAGCTACATGCTAATATTTCATGTTACATTAAAGGTGTCCTAGCTAACACATTATTGTCCTCCGCCACGAAGTGGTGGGAGGACTTGGAAATGCTAGCCGTCCGTCCTTCCGTCCGTCCTTCCGTCCGTCCCTCCGTCCGTCCTTCCGTCCATCCGTCCGTCCCACATCTTGTGAACGCGATATCTTGAGAACAATTCGACCAATCGACTTCAAACTTGAGAAGGTGCTTCACATCAGTTAGACGGCCATTGGTATTGATTTTCACTGAGGTACGTAATCCAAGATGGCCGCCATCGACCATATTGGATTCTGTCCGTCCCACATCTTGTGAACGCGATATCTCAAGAACAATTTGACCGATTGACTTCAAACTTGAGAAGGTGCTTCATATCAGTTAGACGGCCATTGGTATTGATTTTCACTGAAGTACGTAATCCAAGATGGCCGCCATCGACCATATTGGATTCTGTTCGTCCCACATCTTGTGAACGCGATATCTCAAGAACATTTCCACCAATCAACTTCAAGCTTGGGAATGTTCTTCACATCAGTCAGACGGCCATTGGTATTGATTTTCACTGAGGTACGTAATCCAAGATGGCTGCCATTGACCATATTGGATTCCATCCGTCCCAGATCTTGTGAACACGATATCTCGAGAACAATTCAACTAATCGACTTCAAACCTGGGAAGGTTCTTCACATCAGTTAGACGGCCATTGGTATTTATTTTCACTGAGATACGTAATCCAAGATGGCTGCCATGGACCATATTGGATTCACTCCGTTCCACATCTTGTTAACACGATATCTCAGAAACAAATCAACCAATCGACTTCAAACTAGGGAAGGTTTTTCACATCAGTTAGACGGCCATTGGTATTGGTTTTCACTGAGGTACATAATCCAACATGGCTGCCATTGACCATATTGGATTCTGTCCATCCCACATCTTGTGAATGCGATATCTCGAGAACAGTTCGACCAATCGACTTCAAACTTGAGAATGTGCTTCACATCAATTAGACGGCCATTGGTATTGATTTTCACTGAGGTACAAATCCAAGATGGCTGCCATTGACGATATTGGATTCCATCCGTCTCGGATCTTGTGAACGTGATATCTCGACAACAATTTGACCAATCAACTTCAAACTCGAGACGGTGCTTCACATCAGTTAGACAGCGATTGGTATTGATTTTCATTGAGGTAGTATGTAATCCAAGATGGCTGCCATTGACCATCTTGGATTTCACTCACCCATATTGTACCCATCTGTGTTGTGAACGCGATATCTTGATCTATTCCACTCATCGATTTATAAACCTCACCATCCACAAATCCATATACAACTACAGACTTACATTCCAGTGTTGCACTACCCATTACTGCTTCCCAAACCTCCTCAAATTGTCTCAACAATTCCAGATGAACGTCTCTTTCCACATACACATATCAACTTTCCAAGTTATATTTAAGGAGATATTGGAAGCGTATATGCTGTATGCTCTCAAACAGGCTACTTGGCGGAGGACCTGCTAGCTACTCAGCTTGTTCTATTGGAGAGACACTGCAAAGATGGGCTTGTCTGGAAATCGTATGTAGAACTAGCCCCAATCACATAGTTTAGAACTAACCCCAATCACATAGTACAGAAGTGGCAAGTCTGGCAATTTAAGAAAAGTAAAATAAAATGCACCCTTCGTCATTGGTTTTGTCTTGCCTCCTCTAAAGTGTATTACCCATAGAGATCAAACACTGATCCAATCTTAACTTTCTGTTTTATTGCCAGTGACACCCAGATCACAATCTTGAGCTAGCACTGTTTTCATGCTGCTGTCAATTTGGAACTTTGAGAAAGTGGAGTCAGTCAAACAACTCTTAATTATCATACTGATCTACTGAATTAAATGCCCAATAGATATAGTCATATTAACTCTTTCCCCCATATAAGCGGGTTTTGACGGATTGTGTCGATCCCCATGTAAGCGTGTTTTGACGGGTGTCCGCCTAACCCATGAAGACGGATTTTGATGTGTCACTGAGTTCCCATGTGATGGATTACTTTTGCAATTTTTTGTGTTTACTTTGAGTAAAACCTAATTAAAACTATACATTTTCAGAAAGCCAAAATTTAAATAAATCTGACTTATATACTGTTGGTTTGTTTTGTAATACGGGTAAAATGAAATCAGGAGAGGAAAAAAAATAATTGACGGAAAATGCGCGATTTAACACCAAATGTGTTTGGTGTACTCCAAAAGAAACGGTCAGAAAATAGTAAAACCTGCTTTCAAATTCCTGAATATTTCACGTAACGCGAGCATAAACTACCAAAGTATCTAACCTTGATGACTAAATCGTCAAATCTTCCCATCTGAGTTTATTTTATATATTTTCCCGGGACCTGGATATCGTCGCCGTAAATGTTTTGTCCGCCATTTCTTTCCCAGCCGGCCTTCTCTCGACAGTGACCATAGCGACCACGTGCAAATAAAACCTTCCTCCAATCACGCGGGGCCTCTCTCAACGGTGGCCAATCAGTGATGATGTTTTATTTTTCACCCTTATGAATATTTATTATCGTCGTCTTCTCCTTTGTGGAAGTATATGGGACTTTTTCCCTTTTAGCTCGTTCAAAACCTTCCATCTCGTTATGTCTCTGTCAAATTCCGAATATACGGAGAATTAGCTTTAGAATGGTATACAATAACATAGGAATTGCAGCGGAACAACAACAACAGAACGCTGCAAAACGCAGCTAAAATGCGACAATGTCTTCGCCTTTTTCGTGATTTCCAACAGATGGAAAGCAGACACAACACATTTTCTCGCAAGATTACTTATTTTTATCTCGCCTTACGAAGTAAAGGGGAGATATTGTGAGAGGGGGAAAGAGGATGTCGTCGTCGGTGTCGGTGTCGGTGGCGGTGTCGGTGTCGGTGTCGGTGTCCCCTGCCTGGAAATGAATGGGTTTTTGGTTTAGCAAGTTAAAAAAAAATCTAGAAAAATTAGAAAAAATATAACAAAAATATGAAAAATATGGGGGGTGGGTATGCCACCTGGGGGTACTACCCCTGGGGTACTCTAATGTTAAAATCCCTATGAATGGGTTTTGCGTTTAGCTGAAGTGAACATGTACATCTGTACTTGGAAAGTTTCTTGCAGTTGTCAGCTGTCATTGGATGATTATGAAACTTGGTACACATGTTTCTTATGATAAGAGGATGTACCTGTGCTATTTTTGAGAAGAAATATTAATTTTTCTCAAAATTATGGCAAATGAAGAGTTTTCTGTTTAGGTAAATTGTACATGTAGGCCTCTACATGTATACATATACATCTACATGGTAACTTTGCTCCAGTTGTCAGCTGTCATTGGATGATTATGAAACTTGGTACACATGTTTCTTATGATTAGAGGATGTACCTGTGCTATTTTTGACAAGAAATATTAATTTTTCTCAAAATTATGGCAAATGAAGAGTTTTCTGTTTAGGTAAATTGTACATGTAGGCCTCTACATGTATACATATACATCTACATGGTAAGTTTGCTCCAGTTGTCAGCTGTCATTGGATGATTATGAAACTTGGTACACATGTTTCTTATGATTAGAGGATGTACCTGTGCTATTTTTGACAAGAAATATTAATTTTTCTCCAAATTATGGCAAATGAAGAGTTTTCTGTTTAGGTAAATTGTACATGTAGGCCTCTACATGTATACATATACATGTACATGATAAGTTTGCTGCAGTTGTCAGCTCTCATTGGATGATTACGAAACTTGGTACAAATGTTTCTTATGATTGGAGGATTTACTTGTGCTATTTTTGAGATGAAATATTAATTTTTCTCCAAATTATGGCAAATGATTGAGTTTTGCGTTTAGCTGAAGTGCACATGTACATCTGTGCACCACAGTTTGCTGCAGTTGTCAGCTGTCATTGAATGATTATGAAACTTGGTACACATGTTTCTTATGATTAAAAGATGTACCTGTGATATTTAGGAGATGAAATATTAATTTTTGTTCAACTTTTGAGGGTTTTGTCTTAATCTGCCAATAATAATGCACATGTACATACATGTACATGGAAAGTTTTCTGAAGCTGTCAAGCTTTCATTGGATGAGTTTGACACTTGCTACCCAAGTTCAATGTGATTCAAGATGTGCATGTGCTATTTAAGAAATATGACATTAAATATGAAATTTTTTCCTAATTATTGCAGTTTAGACTTTGTATCTTTCCATTGATAAGGTTTTTGTTGGGCAAAAATTTACAGGTAGATCTGTACATGGAAAGTTTGTTGAACCTTTCGTGGGATGATTATAAAACTTGGTGGACATGTTTCATGTTTTCCTAGGTCACAGCTCTCCCGCAGTAATCCCACACGGGACTGACCTATCCAGCAGTAATCCCAAATGGCATTAGCCTATCCAGCAGTATTGCCATACGGGACTGACCTATCCAGCTGTAATCCCAAACGGAAATCAACTATCCAGCAGTAATCCCAGACCGAACTGGTCTATCCAGCAGTAATCCAATTTGGGACTGGCCTATTCAGCAGTAATCTCCAACAGGACTGACCTATCCAGCAGTAATCCCAATGGCACTGGCCTATCCAGCAGTAATGCCACACGGGACTGACATATCCAGCAGTAATCCCAGAATGGACTGGCCTATCCTGAAGTAATCCAACATGGGACTGGCCTATCCAGCAGTAATTCCACACAGGACTGGCTTATGCAGCAGTAATCTCTCATGGGACTGACCTATCCAGATGTAATATGACACTGGATTGCAATTTGCAGCAGTAATCCCACACAGGTTTAGCCTATCCAGCAGCAATCCCACACGGGACTGGCCTCCTCAGCCATAATCCCACACAGGATTGCCGTATGCAGCAGTAATCCCACACGGGACTGCCTATGCAGCAGTAATCCCACACGGGACTGTCCTATCCAGCATTAATCCCATACGAGACTCATCTATCCAGCAGTAATCCCAGACAGGACTGGCCTATCCAGCAGTAATCCCACTTGGGACTGGACTATCCAGCAGTAATCCCACTTGGGACTGGACTATCCAGCAGTAATCCCACAGGTGACTATCCATCAGTAATAACATGGGACTGGTCCACCCAGTGGTAATCCTACACAGGACTGGCCTATCCAGCAGTAATCCCACTTGGGACTGGACTATCCAGCAGTAATCCCACTTGGGACTGGACTATCCAGCAGTAATCCCACAGGTGACTATCCATCAGTAATAACATGGGACTGGTCCACCCAGTGGTAATCCTACACAGGACTGGCCTATCCAGTAGTAATCTCACATGGGACTGAACTATGTACCAGTAATCCGACAGCACTGACCTATCCATCCTACATGGGATTAACTTTTGCCAGTAATCCTTCATGGGACTGATGTTATTGTCTGTACCAGATAATCTATTCCAGACATTATTGCCTGTACCACATCACCTATTCCAGACCTTATTGTTTGCTCTACATGTATGCTTTCAATACTGCTGCACCTTTGGCGGATGACCCCGCAAGGCGAGATGTTGGGGTTCTCAGAACGCTTGTTAAAATAAATGTTGCTGATATTGGTATAAAACGTAAACAAATTACGTAGAATGGGTCTGTGGGAGACAATTGGTAAATATTTTTCCACATGACATGGGACATAAAATGATATATTTTACATCCCTGGAAACGTATGGAAATTGAAATCAGTCCATGGGTTCAAGACCTACGCCATTACAAATCTATTATGGGCCAGAGAGAGAAAATTCCCCACAAGTCTAAGGGGGAAAGAGTTAAGATGGAGAAAACCATCTATGAATTGAAATGATGTGATATCTGATGGTCGTCTTTCATAGATGGTTTCTCCATCTTAGTCACAGTAGATCGTTAATTATGGCCAGTTTACATGTAAATGATATAATTATGGCCAGTTTACATGTAAATGATATAATTATGGCCAGTTTACATGTAAATGATATAATTATGGCCAGTTTACATGTAAATGATATAATTATGGCCAGTTTACAGGTAAATGATATAATTATGGCCAGTTTACATGTAAATGATATAATTATGGCCAGTTTACATGTAAATGATATAATTATGGCCAGTTTACATGTAAATGATATAATTATGGCCAGTTTACATGTAAAAGATAAAAGAGATATTGATTTATTATAATTAAAAATTATTTAATTCTTATAATGGGAATATTGAAATTAAGCAGAGTCTGTAAAGTTGTGGAAGAATCCATTTAAACTGGATCTGGAGGGTGCATGTGCAGTCCACGACTGTCCACCTTGTCATTTGGAAATTCCATGGGGGCTAAACCACATAAAAGGTTCCAGGACTTGCACCAGACCACCTTGACATTTTTTTGCTTAAATTTATGACATATAGCATATTTGCTTCACATAGGAAGTTGATCAAGTTTTATCTGCCGGTCACGATAGATCATGTTCTGATGAACTACAAAAGTTGACGACAACTTCTTCACTTATATTCATGTGGTGTCCAGTGCTGTTTGGGTTGAAATTTTTAGCATGGTCATGTAGATGCTTGTTTCGTGGAATATTTCTTAATTATAATGTCTGTATTCTAACAGATACGATATCTGATAGCAGTATAATTGTCTAAAAACATAAAATAGCAGAGATTTTGATCTAAAAAGGTGTAAAACAGGCCACATTCATTGAGTGAAATACCCACTGATACTCTGTCATATCCCATAATATGCACATTGATGGAAAGGGATATTATTCTCTATTTATCTTGTGGCATCGACTCGGGTCGACAGTTTCATAAATCAGCTGATGGCATTTGATAGAAAATTGTTTATTCCTGCAGTGATATGGCTCCAAGCTTTGTTCTCCATGGAAGTATGGGTTTATAAAGAACACGCTCTGTGATAAGCTGGTCAATTGCTGAGCTTGTTTCTCTTAAGTTGAATCAATCGGCTTAGGTCAATGCTACGCAGTGTGAAGAGGTTTGCCATTTTGGATAACTTTGGCACCGATCGTCCTCGTCTTTTATGCAGGGTGAAAGGGTGAATAAATTTCAACATTAACACACAATTAAGTTTCTACATTTATTCCAGAAAGAAAATGATGACAAGTGGGGCTATTTTTACGATGTAATACTCAATTTGAACCAGAAATACATTGACTATCCAGTGGCTGGTTCATACACCATCATCGGGATGGTCGACAAAGTTTTTCCGTTGACAGTTTTAGGTTTTTGTTATTTGTTTTCAAATTAGTCATCACTAATCAAACCATAACAGAAAAGATAGATTTCCATCTAAAAATGGTGTGCTTTATGACAAAACTTGTGCCAAACAGACTACAACAGCGACAAATCCTAAATCAGTTGCCGAAGCAAAATTGTCAATTGTTCAGCATGAAAAACAGCCTGGCAGTGAGCAGCAGTTTGTTGACAAACATGGGGGAAGTATTAGGGCAAGATATACCATGTAAAGTCAGTATAGAACCTCATGTGGTTTACATATATTCCAGGACTATTTGTCGTATTCTCAGGATAACCAAGGACCTGTGTCACATTCCACTATCAGTAGCTAGCCATTGTCCAAAGTGTGTTTTCCAATGTTCTAGGTACATATCTATGACAGACTAGTGGAGAACCCGATGACTTGGTGCACTATCTCTTGTGGCTGTCTGTAGTATGCCCAGGATAACCAAGTATACAAACATGAAAACCCAATTCAGTAGCTACATGTAGCAATCCTCCCAATTGGGTTTTCCAATGTTATAAGTGGAGAACCCGATGACGTGGTGTATATGCTGGGACTGTCTGTAGTATGCCCAGGATAACCAAGTATACAAGTGTCGGCTCCCAGATTCAATAGATAGCAATCATCCCAATTGGGTTTTCCAATGTTATAGGTACATTTATATCATTGACAGACCAGTGGAGAACGCGATGACATGGTATGCTGGGGCTGTCTGTAGTATGCCCAGGATAACCAAGTATATACAAGTGTCGGATCCCAAACTCAGTAGATACATGTATGTACTAGTAATCATTCAAATTGTGCTTTCCAATGTTATAGATATCTGTGATAGACCACCCAGACTAACCTTGTATTCCGTTTTAAATCAGCTATGAACAAAATAATTGACAAATCGGTTAGAATTGTGTATAAGAAAAAGAAATCAATGTAAAAAAAAACTACCTTAATCCAAGTGGTCAGTTGAGAATTTGTTTGCCAGAAATCAGCCAGAATGTGTCTACAGCCACCTAGAACCCCTGAGCTTCCAGGACCCTCGCCTAGAGAACTGGGATGATATCTGTTCCAGATTTTTTCAGAAAAATCCACCTCAGTTTCTGATGTATGCTGAATTTTTTTTAAGGTTTGAGCAGAATAGCCAGACTATGATTAGTGGTGGGTCATTTGTTACAGTGAATATTAGAGAACTTTGTATTCTCAAGATGTGCTTAGCCTTTGTATTACATATCAAGTAAGGCCATTCTTTAGTGGCTGGTGATCTGATACTGATAGATACAATGTGTCCTGTTGATATTATATATAACTCCAGCTTTGTGGTTAACCACTGAGGTTGACCACTTCCTCTACACATTATTTATTACCCACACCAGCATGATTGCTACATTACTACATGTGTACTCGATCAAACCAACCAACACGGCTTCAATCTACCCAAAGCAGTGTTATGGGTGATGTACAATTTTAGTGTATGTATATTACTGGTCATTTCTATCAAAATTAGGGTATGGAGGTTCATGATGTTACTGTTTTAGAGGATGGTATATATATATGCATTACCTAAAACCTGGCCAAGTGAATGGTGTACATGTATGTAGGCCCTACAACACTTGAACAAGTGAATACTGGATGAAACCCGGTCTGGAAGAGAGAAAAAAATAATCATAGAATCAAACATGCCGTGTTTATCATTCTTTGGAGTCCTAACATAACTTTATTACGGTATGTTACATGTATAGTCATCAGTGGATATCACAGTATTTACCAGAGGAGATACATGCGGGAGTATCTGTGATGAAGCCACATTCAACTACCTGTAGGAATACCTGTATTAGATCAAATGTAAAAGGTATGTGTGTATATATATTTGGTGAAGCTGTACACCTGTGCACAGGTATGGCCCTGGAGCCTGTTACTGATGATCAGTGTTGATAGATGCTCCATTCTCCCTCTGATGGGATGATATGGAGTGGTGAGTGGGTGGTGTATTGGAGATGTATAAACTTGTGGCTGTGAGATGTGATGGATTGTGTGTACAGTATAACATGGCTGTAGAGTCTGTCAGAGCTAGACTTTCTGTGAGGGGTTTATGGTCTGCAGTGTTTATCAGTGAGCCAGGTGTGTATCAGATATACTGGTCAGATCCAGCAACTGAATGTATAAACAGGACCACTATCAAGATTCCACAACATAATAAAAGTATTCTGGTCAAACCTTGCCTTAGGAAAAAGGTAAACCATTTTGGCACATCACATGATGACATGAAACAAAGTCACAATGTATGCAAAATGTTGGCAAGTTATCCAATGGGCATAGGCCTCTAGAATGCGATATTGCACCAATATTTTGCGTTTACTATATTCTGTAAAAGATTTTGCAGTAGTCTGTTAAAAATGTGAATTTTGTTTTTGAATTCATTTGTGGGTAGGTCAGTCAGGGGACACATTTTTATGAGTGAAAGAATTACTTCGTTGCATCTGCCAAGTGATAAAAAAAAATGCCCTCTACTGCGAAAATATGACGATCTATGTTATTTGCTCTACAAGTCAAATTGACAGTTTATGACAGTTTGAACTCCCACTTAAAGAACATCAGAATAAACATGAATTTATGGATTTTGTTAAAACATCACTCGGAGAGAAGTGTTTCATCCATATTTTGTCTTCTCTCAAGAATGTGTAGAGGGTTTACAAAATAAGTGCAGCCTATAGAAATAACTGGGCACATTACTTTGATTAGTTAATAAGCCACATTGTAATCCCAAAAGTACCGCAAATTACCGCCAGGCGCGAGACTGAAGGGCAGGTACATGCATGCATTTTTTCACGAGAGCCAGCAACATCAGGGTATTTTGTGTGAGTTCGGGTTCAACAGTTCAAGAAATTCACACAATAAATGTTTGTTAGAATAATTTTAGCACTAGCTCAAGTAAGCGTCCCGAGATGGCAGCGTTGCTGGTTCTCGTGAAAAAATGCATATGCATTAACCTGCCCTCCAGTCTTACGCCTGGCATGAATATGCGGTAATATGCGGTACTTCTGGGATTATGATGTGGCTTATTCCACAACAATAATATGCAGAATTTAACCCTTGTGAATGTACACTATAACTGTCCAATGGAGAGTATTTTCTCAGTTTTTCTTCAACTATTACATGAATAAATACTTGACCAGGCTATATGCCTATATCAGAATGTTTGGAACTTATTTGATACACTTCATGAATAGGGACAGCGAGGGGAAATACTGGGCTATTTCATTGAGGAAATCAGGGGAAATACTGGTTGAAATTACCATGGAATTGGATTATATGATATTCGGTGAAAAGGCACAATTAATAGATGACAAAGATAAATAGATGAGAGACTGGGGGACCTGGTCAAGGTTAGATGATATGGATACAGATGTAAGGATATATCACGAAGAACAGATATTCATTACCAGTGGCTATGCGTCATTGGTATGAGGAAACATTTATAGGGTGGTGTGGGGGAACGGGTTGCATAGCATATGCCCATTGTACTACGATGGAGTGCCGAATCAAAACAAACCAAAGAAAACATGATAATACCTAGAGCTACTGAATCCAAATGTTTGGAATCTTTTGTCTTTCATTCAACTGTTTATCATCCCCAATGCCCATTGCTAGAGGGGGACTATGGAGAATACTATTGGGGTCCATGCATCTCTCCGTCCGTCCATCCGAGCATCCGTCTGACTTTGTTTCTGGACAATATCTTCTGAAAACCTGAAAGGGTTCTTTCAACTTTGGTACACGTGGGTACCTTGCCTCAAGGTTTGTGGGTACCTTACCTCAAGATCTCACAAGGGATTTTCATGACGATCCACCTGTAGGTTGTGCCACCTTGGAGCCAAGCCTAATTTTCCTTTTAGGACGAATTTGGTAATTGTGGATACCTTGCCACAGGATCTCGCTTGGGATTGCTTTCCATGACGGGTGCTGAACATTACACTTCCAAGCCAAATCACTGTTTTCAAAGTCAGGGGACTTAACCACAAGTTGGGTTTCATACAATGTTTAAGGCTGAGGGGTCAATGCACCATTTAGTTGCTACATGTACCTCATGTTTATTTAAATATTTACCAGTATTGAATATTATCACATCAGGGTAACCTAAATTGTAAGTGTGTACATTTTCAGCATGATGTGATTTGTTGTTTTCAAGTTAACGAAACTTGACTCCGTGACATCAATGTTAAAACAACAATGCCAGACAAAAGTGGATCTTTAAAGCTGACATGACCTTATTTAATGCACGAATGGTAGCGAAAAAGAATATTCACAAAGATTATATCTCCGGGCCGTTGAATGATAATTCACTCGCACACAATATAAATACATCTGGAATAAAATTGGATAACAAAATGAAGGATCTGATCATTCAAACACGATTTAGACATACCGGTAAGTGTTTCCTCAAAACAATGAAACTTGATCCCGTCACCAGTTTCTCCAGCAGTGTATTTCAGTTTACCTCACTCGCCACGAAGGGACTATTTTCCATTCCAGTTGATAATTCTTGAGGCTCTATACGGTGCCCTCCAAATGCGATCTCTTTTTAAATTCCCGATATGACGTAACTGTTCGTCGAGAGCACTTCTGGTCAGGTTACTGGTGGATGGATGAAAAAAATAGGATTCTGGACAAACACAGAATCCGGTATAATGGATATTATAGGACATATCGCCAGGAATGGCGGACTTTACGCAATCAGTTGAGAGAAAGAACAACAACAAGAACAAAACAGAATATCAAAAGGTCTTTCCATCTGAAATGGAAAGACCTAACAAGCATTTTGCTTAGTACACATTTTATGTATCCCATATATTACAGGACAACCAACCTGTGGAAGCCGCGCTGGGTGTGTTTAAAATTGACCTATGCTATTGTCCGTGTATCGTCGGCAATGTTCGCTGTTTTCTGTGTGCAATGACCATTCATTCGTTCTGGTCCATCCCTGAGCGTCTTCGGGTAGTCCAGGGTACTGTCGTGGCAACATATCCTGGAACAGCTGATTTGGCAATTTGACAAATTTCCGGCTGTTAGTCTTAGTTTTGCATCCACCCGCGAGTCAAGTGACCTTTCCAAGGTGCGATGGAAATCCAAGGTCAAGGGTCAAAGGTCATTTTCGCTTCGTTCATCCACCTTGATTATCAAGAGATTTCACATTTCTATACTACTGATAGATGAGATAAGAATGGACGGGGTGACGATCAGAACAAAAGGTCGCTTTCGGTATGTACCGTCGCAATTTGCAACAGCTTATGGGCGGGCCTGATTAGTAGGCATAGCATATAACAATTCTTACATGTAGTTTGGAACGACCATTCCGAATTACAGTAATTTTGAAGCACTGTCGGAAATCTAAATACATAGCGCATTTGAAGTTCATGGTACAGAGCCTCAAGAATCATAAAATAGAATGACCAGTAGTCACTTTGTGCCTCCTCTTTGGCGTTGGAAGTCAATTGAGATACAATGTTGGAGAAACCTGTGACGGATCAAGTTTTATTGATTTTAGGAAATACGTACTAGTATGTGTGAATTATGTTTGAATAGTCAGATCCTTCATTTTATTACCCAGTTTTTCCCAGATATATTTATGTTGTGTGCGAATGAATGCGTGATAGAATATGATGCTCACAGTCCGAATTTGGGCTGGTGACAACAATGACAGCATAAATATGATGTGAACAGTTCGTGTGTCAGTTCAGACTGGCTATAGGTTCTCGATGGACTCCAGCTTTACATATGCGGTGGAGGCAATGCTACTCGGATGAGAAGTTGGCAGTAATGTCGTCATAAACTCAGCAGCTGGGCAAACAGGTACACTTTCATATGGATTAGTTCCGGCGGGTATTATTCAACAGGAGATATAATCTTTGTGAATATTTTTTTTTCCGCTACCATTCGTGCATTAAATAATGTCATGTCCGCTTTAAGGTACCCAATGTTATTGTTGTTGACCACCTAAGGTACTGATTGGACAATTGACAAGTAGTAACTGGTACCTAATTATCATGTTCAATATTTACATTACACATGTAGTTGCTGAATTTGTGTACTTTAAATATATGTGAGTTACTGTTTCATGTTTTGCAGGTGAAGAAATTTGAGAAGCTAGAAACAGATGAAGAAAGAATCAAATTAGGAAAAGAAATATATGACCAGTTTATCATGAAGGAATTACTTTCACAGTCTCATGTAAGTGTTAACCTTCAAATGGTCATTGTGTCTAGTGTTTATAAGAGCATTTCCACAAAGTGGATGCCCTTATATAAATGTTTCATGAGAAACGGCTCTGACGCATCTGCCGCCGCGACTTTAAACGTGAGTAATTCTGAAATCTTTACATATTTTCGGGTCAGACTTTGTGCTATCTCCTTACATGTAGGTTTAGGAAATTTGTCTGGTTGGGTTTTGATAGCCGCTGCTCATCGCTAGGTGGCATTGTAGTCAGAGCATAGGTAAATTTTTCTCTGACAATTTTGTCTGAATGACTGGATTTCTATGAAATTTTATTACAATGGTCTTGAAGGATAGGCAATGTGCTGAAAAGGTTTTGATGTAGTTGGTATAACTATAAAGGCACGTTTGTTGCGTCTCAAAAAAAAAGTTTTTGTGAAATGAAAATTTACCAATTTGCTTGGAGAAATATTTAAAAATTGTTCTATTCTAGGTTGCCAAGCATAAATATAGGATTGCTGACATAATTCTTTCAGTGTGAACCAGATTGCTATTTAAATGAAAAATCACAATTATCTGACTTCCAACTTCAAAACCTTCATAACCATTATCATGATCAAAATGATTTTCTCTTGAACTCCTATGTGCCATCTCCCTAGGGCTTTAGATTTCACCCGCTTGTTTTTTGTGATATTTGTTCATCACTGGGTGGCGCTATAGACATGAATGCAGGTATACCTATGTAACACGATATCTTCTAAACAACTTGTTTGATTTCCATGAAATTTGGGTATAATGATCTGGTGAAGGAAAGTAATTAGATGAATCAGAGTAAGTTTTGTCCAAAACAGAACACAAAACTAGGCAATACACAATCACAATACAGATTTCTCTGAACAAAACTAGGCCATTATATTTCAATACCAAGATGGCATATTAGTAAGTGCGAGCGTGGCAGGTAAGATTGGCCAGAGACAGATAAGAAACAATGTAATAGATAATTAATTATAGGCGTCAATGATAGGGTCACAGATCAGACCAAAGAGTAAACACAACTAGGGCCTAAATTAAAAAGTTGTTTGTTCGGGGTAACAGACCCTGATCAGTGATATTGGCTTGGTCAGTTGGAAGAAGTTTTTATTTATTTATTTTTTTTTATTGCTAAGAAGTCAGTCAGTTTGGTTACAACTAGCAAAAATTTATAAATCAATTATTCCTCATAGTTGATGAATAAAGGGTACCGCATTTTGATATGACTGCTAAATATATGTATGGCCCAAAATATATACTTAGCAGAAATTTATCCCCAAATATCCAAAAGATTATTTTTTTTAAAGTTTTGGGTCACCGGGATATTGTTTGGTCAGTCGGGTTAGCCCAAACAAACACCCTTTTAATTTAAGCCTCCTGACAAACAGTTCGTGGATTGTAAAAACCTAAATCATGAAATCCTCCTTTCTTCACCACAAACGTGCGACGGACTATTTTTACTCCTCAGCCCTACGGGCTCAGGAGTATTGTTGTGGCCCCAGCAGTGTGTCTGTCCGTCTGTCCGAGCCGTATCGCGAAAACTATTGCAAGGAAGTTCTTGAAACTTACAGGTTATGATCCTTTTATTGTTTACTTGTGCCTTTGAAACTTTCAGGTCTAACCGGTCATTAATTATTTTTTTACATTTTTTTTTATTTTTCTACCATTTTCCAGTCTTCTAAAAAGGGATCTCCAAGTATGCATACATTAGGCCTACTTTCATACTGATTTACATACTCTTCCTGGTATGTAGCCTATCAAGAGCTCCATAGTAAAGTTGTATGTCTGCCATTGGTTCAGTGTAGTGAATGACTGGTCATTGGTTTGGTCTAGACATCTATATTTCTCTGCATATTCAGTAGTACGGTATTGCCAGACTAATTGTCGTATCACTACGCTGTTGAGAAAAAAATAGTCTGAAAAATAGTCTGACATTAAAACTGTGAAAATCGACTTGTTATTTCGTCTAAAAGTTCTCAGAATGGATTTGAACGATAATAAACGCCTGTTTTATCGGAAAATGGCAACTTGTACTTTGTCTTGTAACAGAATTGTAGGAACCTGTGAGATTCTGTCAAAAACGAAAGTAGTCAAAAACGGAAGTAGTGCCCATGTGTTTGTGCTTCCTGCCAACACATCCAGTGATGGAGTTTTCAGTTTTAAAATGAACTGTGGTCGTCGGCCAGTACAAGCGGTGTCTCGCATAACAAGTCCTCTAAAATATACTTCATGGAAGATAGCGAAAGGTATGGCCAACCCAATAAATCAACACAAACATGATCGTTGAACTGTTGTTGTTGTTGTTGTTGTTGTTGCACTGACGTGAATGCATTACCAACGGAGATTCGTCAGGGGATGATGGGATGTGATTTTCCGCTATCGGAGCCAGTTTTTCTTAGAGAAGTGAGATTCTCCACAGTATCTGTATGTAATCTGTGCATTTTTATTCTGAAATTTGAAGGAAATCTGTTCAGGATCAAAGAAAATCTCCAATACCTCGCGTGGGTTTTTTTTTTTTTTTTTTCCAAAGCACAATGACGTTGGGCTTGCAATCTTGTAACATTGTGACTAGGCACTATGAAAATAACATGTGTGGTATTGGAGGTTTGTTTTGATTCGGAATAGATTTCCTTCGAATTTCAGAATAAAAATGCACAAATTACAATAGAGATACTGTGGGGAATTTCACTTCTCTGAGATGAACTGGCTCCGATATTTAGCCGAAAATACCATCCCATCATGATACAGCTCAGTAACTCTAGCCGGTTGTAGTTATTTCTTCCATCCCATGGGCCATGTGTAACATTTAAAAAAATTATATTTCTTTTCTTAAAAATATATAAAACAGGGGTTGAATTGTGAATAATATTTTGTGGATATTTTTTAAAAATAATTGTTTCACATTAACATCAACTGCTTGACAGGATATGGGGCAACAGATAAACAGAGGACAAATGGACAAAAGACCCGTCCGACACTTAGTTTCAGGCCAGGGCAATAAGATCACAACTGTACATGTTTCCCCCCCCCCCACGTAGATATGTGGATATCTGGTCACTTTTTACCCCTCGGCCAAGGCAAAACCGCTTGAGATACAACCACCAAATTTTCAACACTTATTTATCTAGTGCTAAGTCACATTCCTATTGAAAGTGGCTTCTCTCGGCCCATATTTTACAGAGTTCTGCCCCTTTACAGATATATTTGTCCCCCGCTACTTAGTAGCAACAGCGGTGTCCGTAATTCCGTTCCCTTACTGTCCAGAAGTGTCTTTGAAGTAACTTTGAAGTAACTTTGAAGTGTGGCCATATTTCAACCTTGAAGTGCAAGGCTCAGAGTCAGAAGTGTGCTTGCAGTGTGGGTATTGTTTTGTAGCAATGCCATATAAGGGCATTGAAGTCACAATGAAGTCACAATGAAGTCACTTAGAAGTGTGCCTCAAATATTTTAATTAGGTACTGCAAAGGCACTTCATAGACACTTCCACAGAAGGGTGACCTTCATAGGCACTTCTGAAGTGCTCTTGAAGTACCTAATTAGAATATTTGAAGCACTTCAGTGTCCTTATATGGCAAGTCACTTCATCCACTCTTCTACAGAAGGATACCTTTCATATGCACTTCTGAAGTGCTCTTGAAGTACCTTATTAGTATCATAGCAAATCCGTGTGATGAAAAGGTATGTAAAGCCACGAGATATTTACTTTCCCAGAAAAGAATACACAAATATATATTTGAGCACAGAAAGTTTTATTCAGAGAAAATACAGAGTGAGACAGAACAGTATATCATAAAATATTTACAATAAACTGCTAGCACAAATCCTTGAGACAAAATACAGCACAGTTCTTTTTTTTTGTATGCATTTACATGCACGTCTTTGGTATGAGAATTTATTGCAGTATTATTATTCAAGGGTGACCGTGTTCTTTTCCAACTTGAACTTGAAGCAGCAGATCTTTCGAAGGATAGTTTACTTCAGTTGCCCTGAGGTCCACTCGGACGTAACCCAACGCTGAAACCCACCAGTCTGAATTGTGAACTTCTTGGCCTGTGGCGATAAATACATGCATATAATTAAAACCTGATCAGTTGTATATATGGTTCCATATGACATGCAATCCAGTTTTTTTTTTTTTTTAATACACTCAGGATGATTGAATAGGTTTACTACCATAAAGGATAAAGAATGGAACACATCCCTACGATTTACAAAAGATTGATGAAGATGTCTATTATCCTTTCTTTAGTACTCCATGATATACAACAATGGAGATAAACAGTTTGTGTGATGTTCTAGCCAATATACACTATGAAGAAATCAACCATACCTGCATGTAGGTGTGCTCATTAAATTTCCCATCAGTCGAGTGGCTGCTTGAAGTGAGCCGAGTTCCTTGTTGCAGCTGTATTCTGGAATTATGAAAGTATTGACAAAGAAGCCATTAGAAACAATCATGTAGATTTTGATAATTTGTCTTTTTTTAATTCCTGGTTCAACTAAATCTTCATGCAAGACTTCAAATAACAAATAAATGCTTATTAACTACAAATTGTATTCTTAATTTTTTTAAATGAAATAAATGTATGAAATGAAATATTCTCATTTCTCAAGATGTGGGTAAAAATGTACAATTGAAGTGTGAAGATCCTTAGCTTTGGTATATGAGCAGTGCAATCAATAGACAAGGAAAATATAGCCTGTTATAATGATAAAAATTAAGTCTAATCATAATTGATTATACTTTTTCTGATTGCAGCTAAAACAGGTAATGCTAACATTTTATTATCAATATATTCTAAAACTTATTTCTTTACCATTTTGTCAAAAATCTGGTATGGGAATATTCTACATTCTGCAAGGGAAAAAATCAATACAATTTATGAATCAATAAAAAATCAAAACAACAAGATAATTTATTTAGAGCTACCATCCCCCCAACCAGTTAAATCCACCTGTTTTGACATGAACTGAACAGTTTTGTGATAAAAATATCTCACCCTCAGGGGATTTCCTCCAGGGGTGCATGCCAATCTTCATATGAGGTCCCCAAGCCTGGTGTTCCAAGCTGACAATTCACACAATCATAACAATGGCATTTAATCCACACTGCCTTGATCAACCTGGATAGATCTGAAAGTGATATTGGGACAGAGATATGGATATTTCGCCATGTTACATGACCCATTAAATTTGACTGCAATTAAAAGGTGGAGTACATTATAATAACCTGCAGTCCATATAGCAAAATATTTATTGAGGCCAATATCAATTTTTTAATATGTCAAGGGAAACTTGTTGATAAAATAAATAGCTGAGACTTTCAGGTCTACATCACTGTTCAGCCCAGTTCTTTGCTTATTAAGTTATGAAAAACAGAAAATTTTAGTTATATTTATAAGTTACTTACCATATCACTAGCTGCTATCATCACCATCTGCAATACAGTTCTTCAAACCTCCATAGTTCTAGCTTAACAGGAATAAATCCATCTGATTTCTGCAGTTGGAGAGGTCAGCCATTTTGACTGTTATCGTCTGGTGGCGCCCCCAGTGTTCAATTAAATTTTCAAGGGCAGATAACTCCACTCATTTTGGCAAAGACAGTTCAGAATATAAAGATTTTTTGAAACAGAAATTATATATATTATACTTAGTGATAATGATGAAGAGGATAATATAAAGTATTCTTTAATGGGTATTTTTTTGTTGCTGACATTATGTTAGAACTGATTCTTCTAAAAATATTTTGCCATTTTGTCCAATTTTACTATAAAATTATGGATTTGGAAGGACTATAAAATCTGAATTCAACAAGATTTCT
>JAVTVY010020825.1:0-80081 GCA_036873755.1 Hanleya hanleyi
TGTAGTGATTTATTATAACTGCTGGCTGCACTGGTTCAGCATGAGAATCAGTGATCCTGAGTCCTGATCAGAAATATATCATCCATGTCGGCCAGTCGATCGGTCTACTTTGAATGCTCCGGTTTCGTTCTTTTATAAGGCGACTGGTTCGCGACATCTATTCCTATAATTCATACCACCCGAACAACTTCCGGAGAAAGCATGTGGAGAAACGACGTTTCGTCCTACAGATAAAAAGAAGAAATACCAGATTTTCCTCAACTCTAGTTGACTTCCTCTTGCAGATAGATTTGAAGTAAGCGTCTGACTAGTAAAATGACAACCGAAGAAGAGCCTTCAGTATCCCTCGATAGTGGAAGTTTTGGGTTTATACCGCCGATGCGCGAACGTACTCCCTCGCCCTCGGTTTCGCCTTCCGCCCCGACGCCTTCCACAGGGGTTACACGGCCTCAGCAACTCTCTATTGACGAGGATGAAGATGAAATTGACGAGTCCTTGGCTGAAAGGTGGGTTATTAGCATCATTGTCTTGAGACCATCACCTTATCACTACATCTAGGATTGATAAGTTTAAAAAAAATGTTTGCCATAACAAATAAATAAACAAACGTACTACTCACGTAAACAGGCATGACAGGGAAGCCACGAGATCATGATAACATTTACAATTGAAGCGTACAACAAACCAAATGATCACAACTAGTAAAAGAAGTTCCACATGCACTGAGCTGAATTTGTTGTTGTTCAAAACGTGAAATCGCCATCAAAACTGCACATTTTAGCAGAGCGGAATTCAAAGAGAAATTCAAAGCAAGAGAAATAACTCTTATACCTGTTTAAGTGAAAACAATTGGCGGGTCGGGTAACTGGCATAAGAAAATTAAGTCCTGCATGTTGAACGAGCGTACTGTGTAACACAGGCGAGTCACACCCGTCGAGCGCCTAATTTTTTTCTCTTCCCGGGAAAATGGAAGAGCGGGTCTATAAAATGTTTCAAAGATTACAGACGATTCACAGGGTTTTAGAAAGACAGATTTCTACAGTTGTTCATTCTATTAATATCAGTCCTTAGGCCTAAAAAAAAAAAAATTGTTTGTTTCCGGTAACGGGCTCAAATTTTCCAGGGTCGGTCGGTCGGTTGGTTTTTTTTTTTTTTTTTTTTTTTTAATTCTCGAACCTCTTCCAGTGAGGAAAGTACCCATAATGGTTTACAGAATCTGGACCGGTTTGTGAAGCAGAAAATAAATAAACAACTACATATTTTATTAAACGAAAGAAAATCTTTAATATGAAAACAGTAAATAAAACAGTAAAATAACACAAAAAGTTAAACTGATCACTACTAGTAAATATAGCTGGACAGGCAGATCCTACACCGAAGCTTTCAAGTTTTGAAAGCTCCAATCAGTGCCAATGTGTGAGATTTGTCAAAAATGTTAATTTTTTTCTGTGGTTATAATTAACTGGTACCCAGTTTTCGTCACTTTTTGACAAAATGAATGCATGATTCTAAAATTGATAGGTCTGCATTACACGAGAAAATCAGTTATTTAAGAAGTGTTGGTCTGACAACAAGGGTATATTATTCATAGTTAAAAGTGTTTATATATATATTTTTTTTCAAGAATAAATAACTGGAGTTATGAACTGAGCACTTTTGGTGCCAATTTACAGGAGTTTGTTCCACTGACAAAATAAAAAAAATACTGTAGTTCCGCTTATGTATTGTGTAGGAAAGTGAAATAAGTTGTTGACTAGTCAAAAATTATAAATCTCATGCATAATATAACTTTAATACCTGTTTTGTGTCTTTCCCACCGAAATTCATATTCTACTTATCAACACATGTTCACCCAAACAGTAGAAAGTCATCTTCAATCTACACTACAGTGAATTCTGGGTATTCGGCAGAATTTTTCTATATCATATCAGGGATATCTTGGCTTTCACTTTGATCACCCATCAGTGGAACTCACTCAGACTGGCACCAGACAGGATTATAGTCCGCCTGGTGAATGATCATGGATACCTCTGATATGCAGTCATATGATTAAAAAAAAATAAATAAAAAAAATTATGAAATACCAAGAATTCAATGCAGATTGTGGATGGCTCCCTTCTGTTTGGATGAACATGTGTTGATGAGTAGAATATGAATTTCGGCGGGAAAGGCACAAAATAGGCAAGTTATATGCATGAGATTTATAATTTTTGACAGGTCAACAAAATATTTCACTTTCCTACAAAATACATAAGCGTAACTACAGTAAATTTTTAATTTTGTCAGTGGAACAAACTCCTGTAAATTGGCGCTGAAAGTGCTCAGTTCAAAACTCCAGTTATTTATTCTTGAAAAAAAAATATATATATATGTAAACACTTTCAACTATGAATAATATACCCACCAGGCCAATTTGCCGGAATCACCCCATTTGCCATTTTTCCCGGACCTGTTGACAGGTGTTGAATGACATCGTTGAACAGTTTGTCTTTATTTTTTGTTAAATACCTGACGTTGATCTGGTAACGTCCCCTCTTTTGACATTAAAATGTCAAAAGCACTCAGTTTCTGAGACTTTTCTGCGCAGTGATTGTAAAAGCAGGTGAAGAAAAAATGTTTTAGTCCAAACTCCTCAGAAATGCGTCTTACGCTTTCGTTTTCTAAATTTGACAGTTCCATTCGTTCACCATCAAAAACTCGCGCTCCTTGAATCAGTATTTCCGACTCTATACAACGGCAGTTACAGCCTTGTATTTGACAACGATGGAATCAGTTCAAACAACTCGTCGCTAATAACAGACAATAATTCCTTTTTCCGTATTCCTCAATGCAGGGGTAGTTCAACAAGCTGAACCCTGCTGACATTTAATTTTGTGATATTGACAACGCAGGGTTCAGCCGTTGAACCGAAATTTCCTATCGCAAAATTTTCGGCCTCCCGACCCAGGTAACAGCGGGTGGATTTGGGCTCACAAAAATCGATAATACCTACCGCTTTGCACTCGCTTGGATAGAATACATATTTGCCTACTTCCCTGGCCATTTATTTTCTCCGTCCAGCTTCTTTAATTTCCATAAACGGCGAAAGAAAAAAAAATCATCGCGGCTGATCTTCCAAAAACTAAATATGCCACCATTTTGAAAATATCACTATGGTGACACGAGACTGATCGTACCTCGATTGTAATTTCGGGACTGTAGACGGGAAGGTCGGAAACGGCTCACTCATAAGGCTGTCAAATTATCTGCTTTTAAATGTAAAATTGTAACTATAGGTATCAAGCATAATAGAAGGCACATACTGGAAAAGGTGATTCACGGGATTTTTCATCTCCTAAGCGACTGGATCGACTGAGCGGATTCAGTTCTTCCGACTCGTGTAATCCTGAATTTAGAATAACATCACGCGAGATTCAGGGTCACGTGATAAAATGGCGGCCGATTTCGTTTTTGGAAGATCAGCCGCGATGATTTTTTTTTCTTTTGCCGTTTATGGAAATTAAAGAAGCTGGACGGATAAAATAAATGGCCAGGGAAGTAGGCAAATATGTATTCTATCCAAGCGAGTGCAAAGCGGTAGGTATTATCGATTTTTGTGAGCCCAAATCCACCCGCTGTTACCTAGGTCGGGAGGCCGAAAATTTTGCGATAGGAAATTTCGGTTCAACGGCTGAACCCTGCGTTGTCAATATCACAAAATTAAATGTCAACAGGGTTCAGCTTGTTGAACTAAATGCAGGGGTAGAATTTCGACGCGAATCCGGGAATCGACTCGCGTGAGGACTCGCCTGAAATGGAACTTGCGCGAATCCAGTTGGATTCGCGCAAGCTTAGCTTAATCAGTGTGTTGTTCACTCAGAGAGATTTATTCTATATTTCACGGAAATTCAAGCCAAATATCTGACCTGTAATCAGTGAACTCCGAGATATCCTTTCACCTTGCAAAACGTGTACAGAAACGAACAATGGCGGTCTTCATATGTTTGATAACGTAATGTGCTAACTAAACTTCGGAAACCTTTGCTCAGTTATTGTTTGAGAGCCTCGAATACTCTATGTAATGGTTCCCGACTATCGCCAAATAGGTCAAGTGTATTCTCCTTCGCTCGGCTGCTGGTGCAAACCTACGTACGTTAAACCCAACAGGCGAAAACTGTCTATATGAAGGAATTGAATGCTAACAGGTGGCCGTGGTCTTCAGACGGAACACGAGGGTGAAAACGAAACCTGGGACACTTTGGATATCATTTAGCAGATGAATTTGATTCGCATTCATTCCTAATTAGAATGACAAACAATTCCCCCTAAGACAGCATATCGGGCAAAGTAGAATCAAGCGGTAGGAATTTTATGGAAATAAAAAACGATCGTTTCTTCAGAGACTTTGCCAGCATGAGACCTGTCATGAACAACAACAACGCAGTCTACCACTTTACGTTGGGAACACGCATTTCTTCAGAAGTCAGTTTATTTGAGGTCAAGATTTTACCTTGAACAGCATTGCACTTCTGTGACTCTTGAACTTTTGTTGGTAACTTTTATCTTTCACTGTAAAAACTGTCAACGTATGAAATGAAAATATGTGGGACAAAAATATCTGGAATTTCCATATTTTTTTAATGTTGCGTGTCTGATATAAATCCATGGCAAACTGTTAGGCCTAGTCTTTATATAAAGGGTCATTAATAATAATTGTTTGTTTTACTGCTTGCCAGGAAATGAGGCAGGTGACCAGATTTTATTGATTTTTTTTTTGGAAATGCAGACAGTTTTTTTTATGCAATACAAAGATACAAAAGAAATAAAATTCAGAGTATATATACTTACCACTTGGCAAAAATGTTTAGGTTGAATACTGCTCATCAATGGAGATAACCAATCACTCACCTGAACTAATTTAATGTGTGCTAACCACCCTCCTGAGAATAAATTAAGGCGATTTCAATTTTTCCCATTGAGAAGTTTACATCTAGTTGCGCAGTAACCCGCACTGGTGAAAATGGCAAATGGTCACGAAATGCTGGGTGCAGGCAATTTGGATTCTCACAAACTGTGCCACAGAGAATCCAAAGTCCGCAAATTTAGATTCTTTGGATTCTCGCAAACTAAGCCACTGAGAATCCAACTGGATTCTCGCAAAATTTTGCGAAATTCTACCCCTGCAATGGGATAGATGGAAACCAACACCGGAGCTGTTCTGGCGGGCGGCCATGCCGCATGGCGACAGTGCGCTGGGCGCAAGTGCGACGATAAGGGAGATAACTATTCTTGAATTTCGGCCAAGGGAAATAACTCTTCCCGCAGATTTATAAAAAAAAAAAAAAAACAAACATTGCCATTTCGGCATTCTTACGGTCGGTCGGGTTCCCGGAAACAAACAATTTTTTTTGTTACGCCTTATGATATTGCTCAATTCGGCCCGCTCGAAAACCCTTTGACGAAAAATATGATTGCATTTCCTTTCGGTCCAACGAATTACCCAAATGAACCCAAATGAAAGTCAGATTACCCAAATGAAAGCACAATGAACCCAAATGAACAAGTATTCACTTCAACGAAGGTCCTATTATATACTAGAATGCAAATATGTTCAAAATAGAATGCATGGATGAAAAAAAAACATTTTCCACGCGGCCGTAGCGCAAATTTAAACCAGAAAGTATGTCGCGGCGAGGCAGCGGAAGGGGGACTAACTCTGTCTCGTTTGCATTCCATGCCATGCGCTGTTCACCCAGCGAAACCAAACCTGTATAATTTCCGAGACAATATTTTCGTAATGTTCCCCACGGTTTAACCAATCGAATACATATGGTCAGTAACAGTCATAACCTGTCGATATGAGCTCTTGAAAACCTACAGATTTGAATACACCGAATATGGTTCTGTTGCATTGTCATGAATGTGAAGCGTGTTAATCGGGCTATTGTGGGGGTGCACTCACACGGAGCCGCTCACACGCAATAGGGCTGCCGTACATCCGCGAATTGCCGGGGGGTTTCCACCCCTAGATAAGCCATGTCAATTGATTACAAAATTAAATTGTGGATTCCCCAAGTTTCTTATATATTTGACGAGATATGGAAGATTGTCCAACACATTCTGCAATTGCTTCGTGTTAAAACATCGCTCTTCATATTAAGATATCTATCAACTCAACAATTATGGGTAGGCCAAAGAAACGTGCCGTACAGCATATCCCCCATCCTTGCGGAATTTGTCAGTCAAACTGTTCCGAAGAAGACTGGTCCATTTTCCATTTGACTGACCATTCACGCTATTCAACATAATGAAATAATGTATCATACACATCTTTTATTTCCTTCAGTCTTATTTTCTACATATATTTTTTTTAATCATTGCCATTTTCGTTGTGCTATGAAGCATCGACATTTTGGTAGGCGATGTTGATTGATTGAAATTGATTTTTTCCCGGTCTTGGATAGTGAGTTATTTCCCTTTACCTTGTCTCGCGACTACAGTGTTTTGCCGTTATAGTTTCGGTGGACTCATTAGAATTATACTTTTTGGCCTACTATCGCTCCATTCAAACCAAATTTGCATTCTAGTATATAATAGGACCTTCGTTGAAGTGAATACTTGTTCATTTGGGTTCATTGTGCTTTCATTTGGGTAATCTGACTTTCATTTGGGTCCATTTGGGTTCATCTGGGTATTTCGTTGGACCCTTTCCTTTGCGTTTCGGTTCAAGGCTTATGGTTCCAGATTTTTCAACTCGTTCCATTCATGAACAAGTTTTGTCAAAAGTCAAATAATTGGTCATCGGATCGCTGACCTAACATTTCCTGATTGCAGACGTAACATTTCCTGAATGCAATTCATCAGGCTGCGCAGCAATCGGCGCACAAACATAGTCTTCACAATCCTACAGTACATCATCTAGTGTCTTGTATATTGTACACAGGAATTCCTTAATTTGCTGTGATAGAACAAACAGAAGATAGAAAAAGAAAAATCCAGATCAAGATTTTTGTATTTCTTAATCACAGCACAGTGAAGATTCCCTGCAATGTTGTTTTGGAGTTGGGAGTTTGCTCCCCTTTACCTTTGTACACTTGAGGCATCCTCGCTAAAATCGGGTGTATCTCTATCCTAGATACCCCTGGTACCACAGTCGCCTGACCTGTGGGATATTGGATGGTAGATCTGTCTACATATATTTTCAATCAATAATGAAACTCGGGTTTTTGGCGCTAAGAATGAATTTCTTTCCTCAAGGGAAGATTTAGATATACAAAGCAAATTTATTCCGAAGAAGGTCCACTTGGGAACTAATAAACTGATTGCATTTGGGAAGGTGGGCTTTCATTTGTTTATTGAGAACGTTTTCAAACGACTGTTGAGCAGGTCTATTCCGAACTTCTTATGTATTATGTGATAGCGGTTTCCGTCCGTCTGTCCGGTTCTCATGTCCGCGGTCTATATCTGGGACAGTTTCCTATCTACAGTTTCAATTTTTGGTGAGTGGATACCCTACGGGGAGACGATGTGAGTCGCAGAGGTCAAAGGTCAGTGGCCTAAAAAACAGGAAATCACTGAAGTGTTCGTGTCTGGTCTATATCTGTGAACGTTTACTATCCACAGTTGCAATTTTTTGTGAGTGGATACACTAGGTGAAGACGATGTGTCGCGTACCAAAAGTTGAGATCAGAGGTCAAAGGTCACTGTTGACTAAAATCAGGAAATCGATGATCATTGACAGTTTTCTATCTACAGTTCTAATATTGGGTGAGTGGATGTTCCTAATGGGGGAAGCGATGTGTTGCATACCAAATGTAGGTCGAGGTCAGAGGTCGAAGGTCAGTGTGACTGAAAAATCACGAAATCATTAATAATTTCTAATTTTTTGTGAGTGGATTTAGTAGGGAGAAATGAAGTGTCGCATACCAAAAAATAGGTCAAGGTCGAAGGTCAAAGGTCAGTGACCCCAAAATCAGGAAATCATTAAAAATTACATTTTTTTGTCTCGGTAGATACATTCGGGGGACACGATGTATCACCTACCAAAATGTAGGTCACGGTCAAAGGTCAAGGTCACCGTGACCCCAAAATTGGGAAATTGTTAAAAATCATGATTTTTTGAGTCCATTGAGAAATTACGGGGAGCCGCTTTGTCATGTACCAAAATTTAGATCCAGGTCAATAGTCAAGGTCACTGTGACCCCAGAATCAAGGTCAAAGGTCAGTGTGCCCTAAAAATCAGGAAATCATTAAAAAATACAAATTTTTGTGAGTGGATTCTATAGGGGGAAATGAAGTGTCGCATACCACAAATTAGGTCAAGGTCAAAGGTCACTGTGACCCCAACATCAGGAAATTATTGAAAATATTTTCAGTAGATACATTAGGGGGACATGATGTGTCACATACCAAAATGTAGGTCAAGGTCAAGGTCACTGTGACCCTGAAATCGTGAAATTGTTAAAAATCATGATTTTTTGTGTCCATTGAGAAATTACGGGGAGACGGTTTGTCATGTACCAAAATTTAGGCCAAGGTCAATAGTCAAGGTCACTGACCCCAGAATCAAGAAATCTTTAAAAAAAAAAAAAAAAAATTGTGTCAGTAGATACATTAGGGGGACATGATGTGTCACATATCAAAATGTAGGTCAAGGCTGAACGTGCAGGTCACTGTGACCCTCAAAATCATGAAATTCTTAAAAATCTGATGTTTTGTCTGCCAGTAGATACATTAGATGGACATGTGTTATATACCAAAATGTGGATCAATGGTCAAGGTCACTGTGACCCCAAAATCAAGAAATCATTAAAAGTCACATTTTCATATGTCTGTCGAAGACGCAGTCGTGTAATGCGATGTTGCATTCTGTCCATTCATCCATTAACACTTGGTGTCCATGTGATATCTCTAGTTTCAAGGTATGATTGGTATCAAACGTTGAGTACACCTTACTCGCATGGCAAAGAAGAGCCATACATTTTGAGATCAATTTGTCAAAGGTCAAGGTCACAGTCCCCCAACACTGAATCAAGTTTAGCTGACTATATGTGTTAGGTTGGAATATTCAGATTTCTCTCCCCTACTTGTATATGGCATTTGTCCTGTGGAGTTGTATCTCATGTTTGAAACAGCTACATTTAGTTAAACTGTTGTGAAATAAATACCATACATTTACTAATTCAATGGGGAGAGGAGTCCTTCATGAACTTCATACCTGTTTATTACCTCAAGAACAAAGGTTTACTTCATCGGTTTCTTCTTCCTTCATGAAAAATTCTCTCAGTTGAAAGGAATCCATTCGCAGGAAAACTACTATTTTCTTGTGTTTGACTATTGTCAATTTCAGTGTGGGATAGGTGAGCTCTCAGCTCTTGCTTCAAGGTCAACTAGTTACATGTACCAAGAGTAAAGCTCATTTTAGTTTATCATTCAATATAAGATGTGATATATGTTACATTCTCATGAGCAAAAAATTGTAGACCTTTCTCTGGATTGCTAGATCAATTGGAATCAAGGCTATTAAACAACCTTGAAATTTGAACCAATGTAATTCCAGATATACGGGCGTATATTGAAGCCCCTTGGGCTCTTGTTTTCATTATTTTCATTTCTTTCATTATTTGCAGTTTTTCCTTTGATGCACTTTCCAAGAGCAATTTCTCACTTTGAACATGTTGAAACCAGTAAAATGTTTTAAGCCAAAGTCTTTTCATTCAACAACACATCAAATCTGATGATGGAAATGGAAGATTGATGACAATATGCTTCCATGGAAAATCTCATCAGGGGAGGCAACTCATTTGTTCAAACATTCTCAAACATGGCCACCAAATGATGTCAGTCCAAATTCATTTCAAATAATGGGTAATGAATGATGAAAAGTAAGACCCCACCCATATCACGTTTGAAAAACAGGAAACAAGGAATCAATTGTAATAAGACTTAAGCTACATGAATACCTACGAATTTTATTATTTATCTCGCCTTTTGAATTTCAGATTATGGGGCCTCACTGAAATGTTTCCAGACCGATTACAGACAGTGGTGACTGGAATTGCTAGCTTGTCAATTGCTGGAACAAAGGTATTATTCAGTTTAGGGAAAAGTGCCACCTGGATAGCCGCATCCTCGGCCAGTATTCTCATCCTGCCGGTGATGTTTGAAACAGAACGTGTACAGTTAGAAGAACAACAACTCCAGCAGCAGCGACAGATTTTACTGGGACCAAATGCAGCCGTTTCTGGGGCAGGGGGCACTACTGGGCTACTACCGGGAGCCATGCCTGGTGTGATGCCAGTGCCAATGCAGCCGAGATGAACCACCACTTGTTGTCAAATATTTCCATTATCTGCTGACATGTTCGTGTGGAATCTCCAAAAGGCGCATCGATTTCAGAGTGTGTGTGTATTTTAAGGACTGAAGCAAAAGAAAGATAAGAAGGACATGTGACATTAAGAGAGTGGACAGTCAAACAAAAATATGTAGTCAAATATATATTTGACAGAGATAATATTTTACATTTAAGATGTATTCGCATATCAGACCATGGTCAACAGAACTTATGGTGACCAGACCTTAAAAACAGGCCTTTCATTGAATTGTCTGTAATTTTATTGTAATAAATCCTTGATTATACCAGAGTCTATCATTATCTATCATAGTCATTATCTATCACAGATCATATACATATAACATAGGAAAATGCCATTTTAACGAGGGCGAGCTACTGAGTATGGGATGTCCAGTAGTTGGTCTCATAAAAAAAATGCTTGAACCTCAGGAGAATGCCGTTTGGAATGAATGTCAAATGAACCTTTAGGATTATAATACGTTCAACCTCCGCATTCATTGTCTTTGATACTCTCAAGATGGGAAAACAAATCAGATGATGGCCATCGCTGAATGTGGGGTTGTATACATAAACATGTGTGTTAGTGCATTATTTTTAAAGAAAGTGTTGTCTTGCTTGTTCACATAAGGCCTGGCATCAAATTGCAACAGCTCGCTTTCATTGGCAGTGATTGAGTCCTGCAGTCTGATGACCGAGATTCACGGGCAGTTTCTATCAAACAAATTATTGCAGGGTAAAATTCTCGGTTAATACATACCTAATCTTGGTATTCCAAACATGGTATAATGAATGGATGACAGACGGAAACAGATCTTCGCTATGGTCGATGTCCTTTAGAATAGGTACAACTCGCGTAACAATAAGTAAGATTCGAAACACTGGATTCTCATACCTTCTGGCCAGGAACCGGTCAGCCATGATTATGGGATACTGTTTACTGAAAAGCATTTCCACTTTTTGAGCGGAATTTACTTGCAGTTACCAATGGATAAATGAGTCTAAATTCAGTCTTTAGGAACTGGAATCTGATTATTTGCTGGTCTCTGGGCAGAATATTTTGGACTATGGCGGAACTGTCTAGAGGCCGCGTGAGAGTGGAGTTTGAATCTAGAATTTCCGAACATTGATGACGAGGAAGCACGACATAAAAAATAGGCCTATGATTGGGGGTGAACATTCTAGATTTTGGTGTGCTGTATGAGATTGTTTGGGGCTAAGGAGAAGTGTTAAAGAATTATCCCTAAAAGTAAAATAGAATATCCATGATGTGTAGCATAACTGTGCAAACCACTTCTGAAGAACATTTTTCTTGTTTCCGCCAATTTTTTTGAAGGGGTAGGACTTCGTCGTCAGCGTCGGCCATCTGTCTGCCTGTCCGTTATCGACGTTACCAGGATATCTATTGAATACAGCAGTCGCAGCTGGTGATGAACCAGAAACCTGCTGAAAATCTAGCTTTGGTCTTTCCGATATGTGAGGGATCACGAGAGGAAATCACTGATTTGTTGAAAGAGACCATCAGTCAACTAGAGCCTTAGGCACTGAAACGGGGCTATTTAAATGTAAAATAGGCTGTTGGAATAATTCCACTAACTCTTTGATGTTCAGTCCCCTTGGCGAAGAGCCATACAATTTGTAGTCACACATTTCTCTCAATAAGGTACTAGGTACACCTCTAGTTTGGAAGGTTACAAATTCTGACAATGGTTGTATGCAGACTTGTACATGTAGAGTACATGCTATCTAAAGTTTGGAGTTTGACCCTATCAAGTAACCCTATCAGCTAAGTGAACCAAGCCATTGACCTAGGTCATGCATGTGACTATGCTCTGAATGGTATAGAGGGTCTGATGGAGGGGATGTTTGTGTGATAGTTCAAAAGTTACATGCCGTGTATATAATTTCTGCAAGAATGGAAGCCTAGAAAATTAGAATTTCTTGCCAACATGGCAAACATATAAGTCTGCCTTAAACTATTTTCTTCTGTATTTGTTAAGTGTTCTAAATAAAGTTTTTATCAACCAGTAATTCATGACATCCTTTCAGGAAAACACTCTTAAGTCAACCTCTGAATAGTATCCATTTTGTATTCATGCTTTAAAGCAGGAAATCTCTGTGAAAATGACATATGAACATATATAAGAATAGCAGAAAATATTTAACTTCACTAATATAGACCAGGTGAAACAAAATCTAGCAAAAATAGTTGACCAAACTATCTGCAGTAGCTGAATAACTTGAGGACTCTTTTCGTCTGCTCTTCCTCTCAAAGGCTAAATCAGTTAAATAAACAACCAGTCACCCTGGCAACGGTACCAAATGTGCTCAAGTTTTTCCTGACTACAATACAGGACCATTAGTCCCTACGGGACTAAATCGCCCCGTGAAAAAATTAAACAGACTAGGGTGGTGGTGGGTGGATATTTGTTGGTTGACCGGTGTGTCATTTTAAAACCCTCAAGTAGAGCGCTTATCTGGAAATTGGACAAGAATGTCATTTCGCAACATTCTCTCTTGAATTCTTAGTCCCGTCAGACATGCCAGTTTCATTTCTACACAGTTTTCCCTTTCATGAATATTCAGATATGTCACACGCGTCAGTTTAGTTAGCCTGGTGAACGCTGAACCTGTGTGTTATATTCTGACGAAATATCTCGTCACTATAATTTTTTCTTGTCCACGGCTCCATTATATATCTGGGAGATTACATCATGCTACACCTATTCAACCGACTCACTATATCCTCTGGAGCATGTCCCATGGGGCACCATGAACTTAGATATTTTGATGGTGTTCATATGAACAGTCGGAACCAACGCATGACTCCGATACATCATTCTCTAAAAAAAAATATGGATTAAGAATACTAATCAGCGGTATACATATGTTATTTTTGGAACATCCTAATGATTCAATGAGGGACAAGACGCTTGTATCAAGTGCGTGAGTAGGATTTAAGGTCAGTTTTAACATTTTTCTAGTCGTATTACGACGGTGCCAGAACACTCGAGTGTCCACAGTTCCAGAATACGTGAGTGTCCACAGTTCCAGAATACGTGAGTGTCCACAGTTCCCATTATCATGGACACTGATCAGCCCAGCAAGTACAGCACTCGGTCACCCATCGAAGTATCAACCCAGCTCAACATCGTTTGTATCAAACTGGCGTGTCTACCCTGACCAAACATTCAAGACTGAATCGTAAGAAATGGTATTCTGTATACCCAAGGCCAGGGAGAATGTTCAATTTGGCTTATCTTTCTCAAACAGAAAATGAGCAATGACATAATTGACATGGCTAGAAATTCTATCCACTCAAGCAGTGGGCGGGGGGACTACTAAATATGGCCCTCTGTCTCGAAGCAAAATGGAAAAAATACCAATCTGAAGGAAAATCAATCTGGCGCGACTAAAATTCAAGAAGGAGTCTTGGGTAAATTACATTCTATCTACCAAAGGGGGACTACTCAATATAAATTAAATGTCTCCCAGCAAAATGGAAGAGAACATTCAAACTGATACAGCATGGTTAGAAATCACATTCCATCGAAGGGAGGGGGGGGGGGGGGCACAACTCGCAGAGTAAAATAGGACAGACCAAACCGAACTTTCTCACATATCCTAATGTTAACAAGCAGCCAGAGGATGCTAGGTCCCCCGCCAAAATGGCAGCAATATTTATAAGCGCTGTAGGTTTCAGAAGATATTCATGAGGATGGCAACAGCTACTTCACAGGCGTAGGAAGCAGAGGGGTCTTTCCACCTTCCCAGGTTTTGAGATCAACTCCGAATGGCTGACTGAATGTTGATTGCTACTGTAATATATTTTCTTTACCATGTAGCATGAAAATTATGTAACCGAAATGCAACCCCAAGAGACAACTCGTGGCATATTATCTGCAAACTAAATTTGACAAGAATATGAAGGCATCCTCAACCTATTGCCCAGAAACCAAATTTAGACTTTGCCACAAGGAGTCACCACCTGTAGGCGCAAGCAGGCAAAACACAATCCCAAATGACCTCTCATGTCATGGTATCGGCATATGAACTTTGAGACTCTGAAGAGGGGTCCTCAAGTTATTGCCGGTACTAGATGCCCACCGGTGTTCATGTTATTTGGGGCGGGTCACATATGAATACAAAATTTGAGAATAATCTGATGAGCAGTTGCCAAATTATTGCCCGGAAACAAATTTTTCCACCAGGAGACGCCACCTGTAGGCAGAAGCGGGAAAAATACAATCCCAAGGAACATGGTATCGTGGGGACATCTGCATACCAAATTTGAGAAGAATCCGATGAGGGTCCTCAAGTTATTGCCCAGGAACCAAATTTAGATTTTGGCGCAAGTCAGTGAAATGCATTATCAAGCGACATCTTATGTCACGGTACATTCATACAAAATTTGAGAAGAATCCGATGGTCAGTTCTCAAGTTATTACCCGGAAACGAATTTGTGATGTTGCCACCAGGTGGCGCCACCTGTGAGTGCAAGTGAGCGAAAGGCAATCCCAAGCAACAGCTCCTGGCATGGTAAATGCATGCCAAATTTGAGAAGAATCCGATGAGCCGCAACGTTTCTCATGTTACCCAGAATGGTACATATGTAGGATATTTCAAAGAAATTCGACCAAGTGTTTCTAAGTTATCACTTGCAGCTCTAGTGGCGCCACCTCCGGGTGGATTTTGCTGAAACGCATCACCAACGGTGTTTTGTCGCAGGGAATGCATTTACCAAATTTCGAAGAAATCCGACAAATTGTTCGAAAGTTATCGCTTCCGAAGGATTGAACAAACATGAACGGACATGCATTAAAGATTGGAACAAGACCCAGTGGCGCCACCTACAGGCGGATCTTGCTGAAACGTAATACCAGCGACGTCTTGTCGCAAAGAATGCAGATGCCAAATTTCGGAGGAATCCGACAAAGCATTTAGAAGTTATTGCTTACGAAGTATTTGCACGGACATGTCCGTGCATGCACGGACACATAGAAGCAAGACCCCAGTGGCGCCACCTACAGGCGGATCTTGCTGAAACGTAATACCAGGAGACGTCTTGTCGCAAAGAATGCAGATGCCAAATTTCGGAGGAATCCGACAATGCATTTAGAAGTTATTGCTTACGAAGTATTTGCACGGACATGTCCGTGCATGCACGGACACATAGAAGCAAGAACCATTTTAAAGTCCCCGGCCGCGTTGCGGCGGGGGACAAAAATAGAGAGAATTGGAGGGAAGTGCTACGAGCATGTATGATATCGAATTATAGCTCCGCAGGAAGGGGTGTTCAAGCCAGTAGTATTGTGTTGGGTATTCATGAAAGCTCTCGCTCTCTTCAGTCCGATAGGGATGGTGTCAGGACAGCCTTGCCACGTTGACCGGTGACGACATCGAGCGTATGTACCCTCACTAGGGAGGCGTAGGGCAAATAGGGTCGTACATGGCATACAATGGAAACTCTCACTCTGTAAATTAAGACTGAGGTGGTGTCAGAATAGCCCAGAGTTTCCGATATAGCTTCTCGTTTCACTGATCATCGGTGTCCAACTTCGAAACTGGTCTTTAGAGTTACCGTACAGTCAACACCCATCTTCGTGCAATAACGTTTGTTCTGACCCCAGCATTCTTGGCAAGTCCAAGTGTCGCCAAAACAGGAAGAGTACGTGTTATATCTCAACGAGCTAGGCTGCAGGTCTGTATTGAGTTAGATAATAGGTTGAATCCTCGTCTATGAACGCTCCTCGCCAATGTCGCCCTTTACACATTAAATCTGTAATGCCGAAATTGAGCTTGGATGTTCCGTATTCACTCGTGTACCGTAGTCCGAACCGTCGTGTCACGTTGACTGGTGACGTCAGCTTGTACATGTTAGGCGTGTGAAAGATCTCGCGTTTATCGGTGACGTAGTCGCAATATCGCACACAGCGAACATTTTGTTGTATTAGAACAAAAACATTGTTTCGTGGTTTTGTCTTTTTTCTGTTTCCCGCACACAGCGAACATTTCATCTCTAAACAAACCGCCAGCGCCACAAGTAGACCAAGCTTCGGGGTTCAATCCTTTGCCACATGGGCGCGGCTCACCAGTTGATTGGTTAGCAGTTGAGAAATGCTCCGAGAGATGATCGGAATCACCGCACACAGACAAGAACTTGTTTCAGGGCAAAACATGCATATCAACACAGTTTCCGAACATATGTTTTCTGTTTCTCAGCCCCGCAAGCAGCAGACAAAAACAGCCTAGAACACTGTTCTTGTTCTAATACAACAAAATGTTCGCTGTGTGCGCTGGACATAACGTCATCCCAAATTATTGTGCGGGCTGTGTGGCGGTATCACGACCAGCGTGACCGGTTGCAACATTGGAGTCATTGCGTGCGCATGACCTCTCAAGAGAGCCTCTTTCGGAGACATAGCGATGGGTATAGTTTGGTGAAAAGGGTCGTTTGGAGTATCCATTGAAAGCCCTCATTTAGCACAGCGATACCAGCTGCTTTATATTGTCTTGGTAAAGTAGCAGGGAGCATACTTTGGTCACCAACTGGATGTCGTCCATATAAGCGTTACAATATGACGACGTTTGGATTCTCGTTGGCGTATATGTAACAACAGATCCGTGACCTGAGAATTGTGTAATAAACAATACGAACAGATTCTGCGAAATATTATTTATTTCTTCGTAAATGTGAAGAAATTCCAAATAGAATAGAATAGAATAACATGTGTATCGGCATATGCAGAAATTATATTCACCAGTATTTTACAAAAACAGTTCGACCCGACAGAGAATGTTCAAACATGTAACAACACACTTTAGTGAAGCGACGTGGAGAACTTGTCCAAAATCGTCCTGTCCTAAAATCAGATAGTTCAACATAATGTTTAGCACGAACTTAGAAAGAGGACCCGGGAATCCGAAGCTTTTTAGCAATAGCATACGGACACTACTTAAGTTTCATACCTACTCGCCTGCTATGGAAATTAGCTACTACTTCGGTATATATATCAAAATGTATCATAAAACAATCTGTCATAGACAGGAGAACGGGCGATAAACATCACTAAGTAAACCAACTATATTGTGATTAAATTGATCACCTTTGATAGAATGTTAATCCTCTATTATGTGGCCCATCTTTACGAGCAGGCTTCACTCCCATTCTTGCCAGATTTTGCGGTTATCCTGGCAAAGAAGGAAGCAAAGTGTTGGTTAAAAGGAATCAAATGTTCCCTTACAAATGACGTTCCAAGCTCTCACTCGATAAAGCTAGACAACTATTGCCAAGATTTGTCTACCGGCCTATATATGGAATGCCAAAGCGAAAAATCATTCAAGACCGACAATTTAGCTCCAACATTCTTGATTTCATTTCAACTTAGCACTGTTTTAGATAAAAGACGGCAAGACGGCATTTTTCAGTACAACAGTATTATTCGAGTCCGAGACGAGCGCTATTTAGCATTCAAGACCAATTTTCAGTCCAAGACGCAACAAAGCGCTCGGCGAAAAATGTCGCCTTGGCTTAGAAATTGTGTGGTTTGATCTAAAACAGTTATAAGTCGAATAAAAATGATAGGTCTTGAAGCTAAATTGTCGATCTTGAATATTTTCTGGTTGGGCATTCCACAGAACATTGACAAAACAAGACTTGACATCCTAGTCGGGGAAAATCTGGTTGTTATAATTTTCTGTGATTGGTGTATTAATGCCGGTCAAACCTATACTGCTATACCTGGCTTATTGAATTGAATTTATAATCTGAACATGGCAGTGTGACTAACGTCACAGGACCTACGAAATAGGGTAGGCATTAGGACTCCGACGCGCACTGAGCTATTGGAAATCCCCCCGCCCCAAGTTGAAATCCTGCCTATATTAAGATGGGCACGGCCCAAGTCAGAATCACCAGTGATTTTCATCAAAAATCACCAGAAATTTTCATCAAAAGTAGGTCAGCTCAGAACTTTCTGGTAACAGTCTCCATATGCAAAAAATCAAGATTCTAATGTCAACGGTTCTCCTTATTTTGCGGACGAAAGGTCTCGGATGGACTCACTGACTGACTACCGGACAATTTGTAGATGGTAGCCTACTTCGTAGGAATTTAAAAGATTTCATACTCTTTGATCAGGGATTATCAGTTAAAATTTTAAACTATGGGCACTACACACGACGTCATGATTTAGTTTTTTTCTCTATCTGCCGAAACTACAGCAGTTTGTTCGATTTGCTTGAGCTATGTGAGGTAAACGTGCGCTGGATGTTTATTATGAAGTGACTTAATACAAAAATCACAGCTGACTAGAACAAATATCACACATTCCACCAGTACGATTGTCGCAATGCAACAGAAAAATATCTAAAAATATCACAACTTTGGTAGATATTAGGGTTAACGGATCGGGGTTTTTTTTAGTGGTGGCCTTTAGCTTCCAGGGCCTAAGTTTCCCATGGTCCCCAAACCCCACCGTGTAGCTTGGGGTTGCATTGCGGATCAGGTGGCGGATAACGCGCTGGAACTGCGGTAGAATTGTAATAGCTGAGACGGTCTAATAATTTTTGCACTATATCGGGGTACTGTGCTGATAGATCGTCCCTCTCTTCCGGGTCCACGGCGATGTTGAACAGCCACAAATTCTTTACGGGATCAAACGAGTCAATCTCTGTTCTCTCCGATATCTGAGGGGGCGGAATCCAGCTACCATTGCCTGAACAAACGAAAAAAATATCTACATTTACGAATGTTACCTGTGCGGAAATACAGAAATCTCAAAACTCCATGATATAAAGTATGTAAAGAGAAGACTAGGTTCAGTTCCCTAAGTATTCGAAAACCGGAAGTGGATACGAGACTCTCCGTGTCCACTACTGCATGAGTTTTCGAATAATTAGGTTACTTGCCGTAGCCCGAGACTATATCAGTTTTACTGTTGTTAAAATTTCTGAGGATACTAGTAATTGGAGAACATTCGTACCTGGATCTCCAGTCACGATCTTCCAGTCTCCGACACGTAATGCTGCTCTCACAGAGGTGTCGAACGTGCCGTTAAGGTAGGGTTTACCTTTCTTCTGTTGCAATGGATCAATGTTGTGTAGGACTTCAGAACGAGGACTTTGTTTGCCTTCACTGCAGACAAAATGAAATACCTTATGAGTATATATTGAATAGTCTGCATGACACAGCTTGTTATACAATCGCTCGAATGAGGGTTACCAACTATATTGCACAATAACAACTATCCAATCAAATACTGTGATTGTCATTTCCTGTTTGCCGAGTTTGGTCGTTAACGAAACAACTGACGGAACTTTCACTCTTGGCTTAATCTGTGGTCCTGTTGCGCAATATCCACATTGAGAAAGGCAACTTTTGGTCTTCCAGCTTACATTATCACAGTTCCTTCGAAACAGAAAGGATCAAGAGGATTGTCTTGGCTGTTGAAATGGAGGCTTCCGAATATCGGTTTCATAGACAGTACGCAATGAGGAGTGAGCCGCTCGGAGCCTCGCCTGCCGGAAATGTATGAATAGTTGATTTTCGTTTCCCCCTCTGCACAAAATGGAGCAAAAATGTCACTGGCGATATCGGACATACTTTCAATTGAAGTTCCGAAAATATTAATTGAAGAAGAATAATGGTCCTTTCTCAAATTTGAGACATATTTACCAAATTGACAAGGAATGAATGCGGGGTGTTGTAACGCCGCCAACAAGTTCAAACGCGGAGTAAGTTCTCAAACAAAGCCGGTCGTGTGGAACTCAATGGCAACGACACTTAGCCCGGGTTTAACAATTTCAGAACAATCTCGACCTGGCACAACAATGCCTGAATTGTAGAATATAATACTTGACCGCTGAGCTACGTCTGCATGTCACACTAGAACCTATTTAAATATTATACATCATATGTATGTAGAGTATATGTACAATGAGCCTGGTTCCATCGATGCATCTGTGCAACTTTTAAGTATACCAACAAGAATTGAAGGCATACCTAATTGAACCCCATTGATCAAAGCCGTCCAGCGGTTGTGTTCCATTCAGCGTACCATTGGCCAAACCTACAAGCGTCGGGAACCAATCACTAACGTGCATAAGTCCTCGGCTGATCGTCCCTTTTCTGTCAAGGCGATTTCCGTGGACAAATCCCACCCCTCGCACTCCTCCTTCCCATAAGGAGCGTTTCCATCCTCTTAAAGGCCAATTGTTCCCGCCGTCCAAAATTTGTCCACCATTATCTACAAAAACGACAACCATCGAACTCTGGTCAACTCATCAGTTTGAGAAAGAGGGTAAAACTGGTAGGAAGTATCACGATACTAGTTATCTGCCCACTTGGTCCTAATTTAGTGGTCAAACGTCAGAATTAGTCGTATTTCGTTTAACCCGAGGCTCAGGATGGTATGAGTCTGACACAGGATCTTCACGGTGTTCAAATAAACATACAGTCACAATCATAGTCTGACTTTAATACATTATGATCTCAGGAAAATGAATTGGACAGGCAAAAAAGGTACGTCAGATCTGACATGAGTTATACGTTATGGAACATCATGATGTCTTGCCGTCATCAATGACAGTAGTTAACTGTTTCTTAAATGCAAGAAACTTCATAATTTTGTTTTAGGCCTGCTTAGATTGTGGTGTTAATATTGTCATGTTAATTAAATATTTCCATGATTTAAAGGGGAATTATCTATGAACAACGGCTGGCAACAGGATGTCGGATCTGGCGGTTTTTATTTAATCTTCTGCATACCAATGTTAATTTTAAATGATACACCTACCGATTCATTATGCAGCTTCCGACATTCCAGTGAGCATGATTACTTCCTGGCTAAATCTATATTTTTAAAGGAGTGAGTGTGCGAGTGTGTGAGCAATTGAGTGAGTGAGTCGGGTTTAAGGTCGTTTTCAACAATTCTTTAGCTATATCACGACGGGAAAGGGAGGGGGAGAGGCGGGGAAACCTACTTGTAACAGAGCAGATCTAATGCTGCCATTTTATAGCGCTGTCCCACTGAAATATCATGTATGCCGACATTACACCTCACCCATTCACATTATACTGATACCAGCGAACTTCAATCTTCGTTCTGTTTTCTTAATGCTTCTACTACTATTAAAGAAGACGTCTGTTCGTCCGTCCTTAGAAAATGATACTCTGTGAGACTGTAGGGCAGTGGCGGGTGGGAGTTGGGGTGAATTTGAAGGGGTCAGAAAGGTGTGTTGAACTGGTAATGTGTTAGTAGTAATTAAAGAAGAAAGTTTGTTAACCTGTCCAAACATGGGCCTAATACAAACTAATGACAGGCTCTACTATGTAATACTATCACCCGTACCTGTTGAGAAGACAAGGATCGTGTCATCTAACATGGAGTTCTCCTGTAAAGCGGTTGTAATGTTACCGATGGCATCGTCCATACACGTGGTCATTCCTGAGGGGAAAATGTTTAACAAATTACATTTCAGGTCAGTTGAGATACTATGTAACGTAGCAGCGTGAAAGGCCTGTATCACCGCCATTTCAACGTTTGATGCATTGCCTTGTGTGTCTTTTAATGTGCAAGACTGTACAGAGATTCAACGATGTTTGAAGCATTGTCAACAATAAAACAATGTTATAAAGTGTTGCACAATTACCCCTTTCCAAAATGAGATCTTTAATTAAAAACCTACATTAGAAAGTCCGTTTTCTCAATAGAAACTACATTAGGAATATCGTTTCTTATAGAGGAAGAAGCATTTCTTATAAGATAAATTGCATATTGAAAAGAGTATGATAGTATGAGGAAAATCTTGAATCACTGAAATACATCACATTCTAGAAAACGACAAGGGAATTCAGTTTAATCGAAGGAGCAAATGTCGCTATGATCCATGATCAATGTGACATCAAGTCGACACAGGACTCCTGCTAGTCTACTTGGTGACACCTCTAGTAAATAACTATCTGTAACTACTTCTAGAAAATAAAGATGGATGGCCTCTGAGCAGGATCAATGGCTCTCCTCACTGGCTTGTGTAAAACCCACAGAACCCGTGGTTTGATCGGATCACCCTTCTCTGAGTCTCTGCCGAATAGTGCAGCACAGTCTAGGTAAGAAACTGACCGTATCACTAGGAGTAGTGTTCAGGCTAGAGCTCCAGCTGGGTTTAGGCTATACTGTAGGATGGGCGGACCTACTTGTATGGCGATACGTTAAAGTACCGGTAACTCACCTGCATATTTTCGCCTGTTGATGTTCTGGATGAAATCGTACATTTTCTCGTATTTCTCTGCAACTTCTAAAGGAGAGTGAACTGCTTGTAGGGCCACATACATAAACATAGGCTGTAACATAAGGAAATGGTATAACCGTCAGATCCGACATTCCAGATGCCATCGATCCCAAAGTGTCCCTTGTTGTTTCCCGATAACGCTGTGTGGCTAAAATAGCTTGGACCACAATGTACTATTATTTCCGAAAGTATTTCGTCAATGGGTGCATGTCACTACACTGAAAGAAAAATTCCTTAAAATTTAAGGAATATTCCCCGACTATTACACCAGCGGAATATTCCTTAAAATTCGACAAAGAATATTCCGTAGCATGTTATGGAATTTCCTTAACATGGTGGGGTATATTCCTTAGTTATGTTAAGGAATATTCCGCTGTCGTAATAGTCGGGGAATATCTGTGTAGATAACCGAGTCGCTAGATATACTAGCATCACGAGACAGATACTCGCGTCTCGATACTAGAAAATAGAGATTTATAGAAACCCAAATGATTTGATTGGTTCATTCTTATACCGAGAGCAATGCGTTCGTATGGAAATGACGTTACTATCATGATGTCACAGGACGTTACACAGGAAATGTATCAGTTGTGGTGAGGCAACAATGAAATTGGAAGAATATCTAGGGAGCATTGAAGCTAAGATCGGTATTCTTGATCCTAGATTCAAGTTTCTACGAAAACCCATCATATCACTAGATACTAACGTCACTAGACACAAGACACTCGCTAGACACTGGATATTCACGTTACCATGGTTACTATACTCAAATCACTAAACACTACTCTAGATATTCGAGTAACTATAGTCTAATATTTCACAAGAGTCTAGCATGATATAGATATGAAATCAATATAAACCTATAGAATTAAACTGCTGTATTGCACGATGCTCACGTTGCTAAATAATTCTCATTGCCAAAGATAATATTCTTTTGATTAAAGTCAAATCGTTTCGAGTGTGGGATTGTATGTTGCAAATGTATAAACTGCCATTATCATTCCCGCTCCAGAATTTCGGTATCCTCGTCTTCTCGGTTACCTTCTACTAATCCAAAGGATAAATGCTTTTGCAACATTGTAGTCCTTCAGCTGATTTCAAAAAGGCCTATTTTCCAGTCGTCTCCACCGGCAAAGGATTTTTGGTTGATTTTTCAGTTTGAGATATCTACTTTGAATTCAGCATGTTACTAGCCTGAACGAGTTTCCGTTTGGGCTGGCAACTGCATGTTTTACCAGTATCTTCCTGTTATTTGCCGTTCTCTGGAAAGGGGGAAAAAGTCCGAGACTGGATTCAACTTTGAGCAGTTTTGTTCACTGAAGCAACGCTGACTCTTAACAGTGAAGTTCTAAGCTGTAATTTGTGAATGGCCCAACGCTGAGGGAACAGTAAGAGCTGAGTATACAGTAAGAGCTTCAGAGAAGCATTCCGATGCGGCTAAAACACTAAACAGTGCTAAATTCAGAGTATCGATTAAAAAACTATAGAAGAAATGTCTATTGGAGTATCACTGAGCTCTGCCCATTCCAAACGTTCACTATACCGTCTCTCTCTCTCTCTCTCTCTCTCTCTCTCGCTCTCTCTCTCTAATGCATTGTGTCTAATGATTGCTTTTCCACATTCTTGGAAGTGGTTCGTCTGTCGCTTCGCATGATTGATTCGATGACACATTTAACACAACCAGCACCGTATCTTGATTTGAATCATGCCTCGAAGTTTAAAAGTGGATGCACATTTAAGCAGTTTTGTCCATGATTTGGATCGAAGCGGACTCGCAACAGAAATGTTCTCGGTGATCAAATGTAGCTGCAAAATCACAATGTTACGACTTTTAGAGGGCTGGAAAAAGAGCACTGGATAGTACACTAAATCGGTTGCCGCTGTGCTTATGGATCTATCTTTTAAGTTTTCGACAGTCTTAGTCCATGAGCTAGGACCCGAAATTTGACTTATTGGTACCATCTTGAGGGGCAAAGCTTCGTGATGTTTTTCTTATCACGTGATACCTGTAGGTGACAAAAAACCCTGCTGGCCATGTCAGAGTGGCAGCTAAGTATCAAAAAGTGGGTCAATCCAAGATGGCGTCCCAAAGCTACGAAATTCATGAGGATCAAAGAAAGATCTCTTGGTCAAGCTACAGGTCATTCTTTCTGTTCAATTCCTGTCAAATTTTACACAATGGCTGATCTAATATAGTGAAGCAGATCATGTGCTGTATGGTGTGGCAACATAGTCTGAATAATATGGCAACCAATGAACGGTAACCCTACCTGACCAAGGCGGGAAATCATGGGCAGTTTTTGAAAGTTTTCAAGCTATTTCGGTATAGAAGACAGCTAGCAAGTTGAAACTTCCCGACTGAATAGTTTATGCCATGTTTAGTCTAGTTGCAGTATTCTAGGCGCAAATGTTCATGGGAAAATTCAAAATGGCGGCCGCATGGTGTCCCCAGAAAATCACATTTGTGAACTTAATAAGTCCATCTTTTGCCCAAGTTAATTTGGCTGTAAGCTCACGAAAGTAATTTATTTTTCAAAAGCTGAGTAGTATCTATCATTTTTATTTTTATTTTTATATAGGAAGAAATATGAAAATAAAAACCAAATTAAAGACCATTATTACCTTCCAAGATCGTGATGCCATCGTGAATCCATCATGAGGGCCATCTTGGATTTATTGACATTATTTGGTAGAGCTCGACGGAAATATATAGTTTGGATAGTAACATCATGTGTAAACACTGAATATTTGGCAGAATAAAATCCCTTCAACCCCCTCCATCCCCCATTACCACCTTCCCCGCATACCACCCTACACATGTTTGGTATTCTCTAAATCGAGCATGATATAATTAAGAGGGAAACAAGCAGTTCTGCAATGAATCTTTCATCTTCATCAAGTAGCTACAAAATGAACAGTTCGCACGAGTCATTGTAGTTCGCTGTACAACTAATATTGATTGTCATCACAATCGTCATCCTCAGACGTATCATCATCCTGATCTTGTTGGAAGTCCTCATCAGCCATGTTGTCACAGGTCTGTAACTTACATGTGATCGTGCATTTCAGGCCATTTGCCAGGCATTGCCAATCAGGTAGCTTGCAAACTTTGATGCATTTGCAGGAATTTACTGGGACTGCTGACATCAGTGCAAGACATCACGCAATGTGGTCGTTTACAGATACAGTCACTACTGTCCCTCCGTCAGCCGTACCTCTGGAGCTAGCCATAAACTCATCGGTTCCGGTGACCCGTCCACACGACGGGTCCCACGCTTGGACACCGGGACACTGCAGTCCACACGACGGGTTCCACGCATGGACACCGGAACACTCAACTCCAGGGATCGTCTCGTGACCTTCGACAACTCGATAGTCATCTTTCACACAAGCAAAGAGTAGGTGGGGGGGGAGGGGGACGGGGGGTCCGGATCGTGGTTAGAATTCCAGGAAACCAGGACCTTACTTCACTGGACACAACCCACAATGCCAAAGACGGGCTGCCACACACCAGGATGACGGACAGCGGACAGCCTATCCCATCATCGAAGATAACTTATCCCGTCCAGACAAGATCATCCAGACGAGGTGGTGCCCCACAAAGAGGTATTCCAATAGATTTCCATCGTTGGGGATAACCTCTGAGAGACGTGTTTGCGACAAGAGCCAAGGCAGAACTACAACTTTTCGTCAGCTTCATCATAGATCTGCAAATCCTGGCCATCGACGCCTCATTGATCAAGTGGGACAACTCCCTGGCCTATGCATTCCTGCCAATCGCCATGATACAGGGAGTTCCTCTAAAGATCACACAGCATGACTGCGTCATAATTCTCATCGTACCACTGTGGCTGCATCGCAGTTCAGCGAGATTACCTCACAGAGATAGTTTCCATCTGAAACAGTTGCGGAAACTACGGTATCAGCTAACCGATCTTCCACACCTCAACTGTACCAGTCGAAGTGGTCTTATTCAAGTGCCTGTCTCGAGGAATCCACCCCGTTGCTGCCTCTACTTTGGTAGTAACAGATTTCTACTCCATCTACATCTGGAAAGAAGTTTCAGATCAGTACCACTGAACTTTACAGATCAGCCCTAGTCAAGGTGTTACGCCCCCGTCCACGAGTGTGAACATTAGCTAGAGCCATCGAAAGATACAGATCAACCCCAGCCAAGGTGTTACGCTTGTCCGCGAGGGTGGACATCCGTCAGATTTCTGCACTACTCCGAGCTACCGCATTACAACCTCGACGAACACAAACAGGTGGAACCCTTGCGGTCGTCCTGAGAGCGTTATTTAGGTTTTCATTAGAACTTTCTACAGCCAAGTCCAGTGAAAATACTATCTTACAGCCTTCCTCACGGTCTTCACCTTAGGAACAGGGATATCTGAATGGCACGCTTTGGAGAGAAAGTCCCACACCGGAGCGGAGGGTTGGTTCAGAACATTCTTCCGCCCGGTCCCGGAATTCCAACAAGGAATGAGCCTACTCGTTTTGGCCTTTGGGAACAACACCTATACTCGATTCCGGCACTTTCGGACTTCGCCAACGGATTGAAGATTAGCCACTTCTCTATCAAGTAGAGCCGCATCCGCCTTTATCTACTTTGCACAGATCCAGCAAGGGGATTCAGACGCCTATTATATCTATCACTATACTGGACGGTGACATCCGATGTTACCAAGTTTATGATAGCACCCTGACTGAAGATGATTCACGAGGCGTATCAACTTGCAATGGATGCCCCTTCTCTACTAGCATCAGTATCGTCGCACGATTTCCTGGCACCTGTGGGGGAACCTATCGTCAGATGATATAGTCCAGTCCTGCGCAGGCACAGCCAACTCGACTTTTACCAGCTTCTATTTACGAGACATCTCGTCCAGACTGACAGGGTGACATCACTGGGACCTGTAGTAGCAGCCCAGCGCATAGTCCACTAGCCCTCTCGTAAACAAAGGGGGGGGGGGCGAACAACACCACAGTCAAGACCAGCAAGCAATTCCCAAGCCTGAGGTAAGTATCACTAACAGCCATGCCGGAGGCGGAGGGATTTCACAGAGCGGTCAAGACGGCTACAACAACATGATCTACTAGTTCCCCAGTAGTCGGCCTGGGTTCGGTATTTACGTACCCCCCCCCCCCTTCTTCGCCGTCTTATTGGTTGCTCTTTGACATCCCTACGCTTCTCTCACGACAGGGGAAATCTCTAAGAGTGTTTTCAGGTTACCAGATCTAGATCATCACAGGTGGCTTACGCTGCATCTTGATCCGGGAACTACAGGTTCGGCGTCCCAACCACCACTGTTGGGAGTCTGGCATCAGTGATAGCAGGTGTAGATTTGAGCCACAAATATTTATAAACAATGTTCAATATTTTTTATCAAATCAAACCTGCTATCACATAAATGTGCCCATCCCGACCTCCCTTCAAGCTGCGACCAATATGTTCAATTTGAAAACCATCAGTGAAAATTGGGTCTATTACATATAGCAGCTTGTGGATTATAGCAACTATTTGCCGCCATCTTGGATTGACCCACTTTGTGCCACTAAGCTGCCGACCGGGCATGGCCAGCATGATTTTTTATACTCTACATATATAATCTAACATGAAAATCACAATGACGTTTTGCCCCTCAAGATGGTACCAGTAAGTGGTCTAGCTCATGGACTATCTGCCTCATGATCTCCAGCTTAGTAAATCGAGAGCTTATGGTCTCGCGGAAGGGACAATTAGTCCCAGGTACCACAGGTATTTATGTAACAGACAAACAGCAGGTTAAGTTGGATCCTAACACAGAAAGGTGTAATATTATTAAAGGGTATCCCCCGGGGTCTATTCTCGGCCCCTTGCTTTTCAATGTTTTTATGTGACATTTCTTTTTTCTAAAGAAGTCTTCTCCGTATAATTTTGCATAAGATAAAACACTCAAAATCATTCAAAATTAAAGTTCTACCCTACGGTTTGAAGACAAATGCATGCGACCCCCAGCGAAATTTCAGGCAAAAAGCCTGGACAAAAAGACCAATGAGGCTATATGTATATACGCACTTCAGCACATGAGACTTGGTAATCCAAGGACAACTGACAATAATCCGACAAACGTGTGGGCGAATGGCATGATGTCTAAACGACTAATTACCCCCTTTAGCTTTTTTGTAGTGTTTAGGCATGTTTAAAGTATTGTGTTAGTAACATGGTTTTGTAGCTCCTTACAACCTCTAACTTAAATAAGCTCGCTTGATATTGTATTTGTAGTCTCACTGAAGAACACCGAAAGATGTGAAAGTACCTTGATGGAAATAATTATGTTTATCTCTTCTCTTCATAATTATTTGCCACAATGGCTGTTTGATAACATTGCTGTGGATTTCATTGGATCATACCTGACTTGAATTATGTTTCTTGATAATATTTACTGCCCTGTCAGCAAATATATCAGTGGAGTACTTCCCCTTATCGGCAAAATCGACGGTAGAGTTGCCTTTGACGTCATCTCGAAAGTCGTAACCACAGACATTTTTCAACAATTCAGCGCATACGCTATGAGTGTAGTAATCCTCGCCTCCAGAATAAAAACCTATAGAAAAAATATTCAAAGACATAATTTTACTTGGCGTATCAAAAGACAAAAGGTTACATTGTGATAACGAAATCCAAAATGTTACACAAATACAGCATGCCTGATGATTGACGTAACGGTGCGCGTGTCTTCCAACATCTTTCTATCATCGTTTTCAAATCGCTGCCTCAATAATCACTCAATTAAGTAACTCTTTTTCGAGGCTATCGATACCTGCGGATAATAAACTTTTTAAAAGATAATTTAATAATAATAATTATGGTTGGCCATCCCTGCCACAATTTGTCATTTTATACAATGGTATAAAATATTTATAGGATGCCTGTAAATATTTTGTACCATGGTATAAAATGCCAAGCCTGCCATGATTCGTATTTACATGATGCCTATAAATAATATATACCATGGTACAAATTAATTATAGGCATCCTGTGAATACGAATTATGGCAGGCTTGGCGATTTTATACCATGGAATATATTATTTACAGGCATCCTGTACATACGAATTGTGGCAGGCTTGGCGATTTTATACCATGGTATATATTATTTACAGGCATCCTGTAAATACGAATGTGGCAGGCTTGGCATTTTATACCGTGGTACAAAATATTTACAGGCATCCTATAATTATATTACACCACAGTATAAAATGACGACTTGTGACAGGGATGGCCAGTTCAAGTTCGGTTCGTAATTTCCCCCTTTGAGAGAGGCACCTCCTTACGGAGTACATATTAATATACAATCAATTAGGAACCACTCAACATTTTCATAGCTCAACTATCGTGCTGTGAAGTGAACATTTTATTATACAATTCTACAATTGGACGAACTACGAAATATTACCGGCATCTGTTAAAGAGTTTGGGCCTCAGCACGCACACACAAATCTTGGTGGTTTCTGTTTTACTCGACTGATGTGATAGGGCACGACCCCATCTCCCATATACCAACTATCACTATAAGTTTATAGGGTTCATCAAAAGAAGACGATATACGATCCTAAAATCACCTGTAATGTGGTCGTGAGTGAGTCATCACAACTTTCATCACATTTTCGAATTGTCCGGTTTCTTTGATAGTGTCTAGGTGTAACAAATTCCAATTGTGGCCGTGCCCGCCTTACATCGAAGACAGAGAAATTTATACCACTGCCTTTCACAGCCAGGAACAAAAGAGTCCCTCCAGATCGGCACGGCCTTGTCGCCTAACATTTGTACACAGTTCGTGCAATGCAGAGGAGAGATCGACAATGCAAACTGACCGTAAAATGTATCAAATCCCCTGTAGGTTGGCAGGTACTCCTTCTTATAGAAGCCAATGTGCCATTTGCCCACCATGTGAGTGGAGTAACCGGCCTCCTTCATTTTGTCCGCCAGGGTGGGATTATTCAAGGGTAGACCGTTAGGCTGACTCCACCACACGATATCATGCTGTAGACCGGTGTGGATCTGGAAATAACCATTATTTATAGGTCAGGTAAGACATCCAATGGACAGAACAACGTCCACAATTAGTTCGAGAAGAATTACAAGGTCAATGGTCAAGATACATATCGCTATTTCGTTGACATGATTACAGAATTATACAATAGTCAGATCCGACATTGAGTTGGCAAATTTCTGTGTTCATGAGAAATTCCAGTCAATTTGGGGCAATAATTGAAAGACCATGAGCATTCGCATTCTATCCTGGTAGCCTAGCTCTTTTGTTGACATTATTGTGCAATAGAAACTTCAGATCTAATATTTAGTGGCAAGAACTAAAAATGTCCAATGTGGGAGCCGCAGCTTTTACCGGACAAGATAAGCCTCCACACTATCTTCGACTTGAAGTTCCAAACTATCATCAGTGTATAAGCATAATGGTCCTTTCTTGGAATATTATATTTGGTGCACATATATCAGTTAAAATATTCTCAGTGTACCGCATAAACGGAAGAGGAAAAATACGAACCACAAATTAACGCCCGGAGTCACGCGACAGGGAAAGGAGGAATGAACTGTTTGTGGTCATTTAAAACTTTGTTCCATGTGAGGTTGGTATATATGTAACAAGTTAACAACTCATCCCGCCGGTTGTGGCAATTTATAGGATCGAGCTAAGGCACTCGCAAACTAATGAATGGTTTATTGATCACATATTCCAGAAATAAAACATTACCGGCATTTAGTACACACTGTATATACTATATATGGTGGAGTCATATATACCTAACGTGCATCCTGTTACATAACGGCAGTGTTTCATTTCATTATTTTTCCTAGCATACGTGTTCAATAAATCATAATACTTTTCGAGTGCTTTAGGGTCTGAGATAAATCTTCTACTCGACAATCGACATGTTTTCCTAAAATATTACAAATTACGACCATTCGATATCAGGAACAATTAAGGGAGTGGGGGGGCTATTTTTCTAGAGATCACAATTATTTCACAGTTTTCAGTGTAGTATGTATGTATTTTTTTTTTATTTTTTTTGCTAGCAGTCCTATTGTTTCTGTGTATTTTTAATCATGCAGATACACTTGCCTGTCAACATGCTACAGTGTGATTCTCCATGGCATGGGACAAGAACATACTCTATTCAAACAGAATAGTTAATCGACCCTTCAAATCCCTGGCTGCATAGCAAAGATGAATCAAATCATGATCGATTAACTATACCTGGTATCGGCCCGATAACAGCTGACTTCGTGTCGGTGTACATATCGGCTGGACGTAATAATTCTCCAGCTTTACTCCCTCTGCGGCCAGCTTGTCTAAGTTAGGTGTCTTGATTTCCGAGTTGTGATAACCAATGTCATGCCAACCGTAATCGTCTGCGACAATCATTAAAATATGGGGCTGTTTCTCGGCGACAGTAATTCCTAGCAGAGCCACAAGTAAAACGATGCCGACCGCAGGCATAATGAATAGAGCACCGACCGGGGGCGGCACGCCTATTGACAGGATACCGGTAATCACAGATGAAAATTTACACCTGAAAATCCTTTGAATGCAACACCTGAATGTAGCTTGAAGCTTGAATACGCCTACTGAGAGGTTGTCTCCCCTGGTACAGCTCTTGACGTAAACAAAAGTTTTCCGTGTTTTCCCCGGGTCACATGAGAGTGATTCACCGGTCTCGGTCTTTTCTAACGGGACGATCTCTTGTTGTTCTTTTTGTTGCAATCTGATCAGAGGTCCACTTCGAAAACCCTAACAAATCACGTGACCTGAGATATGATAATAAATGATCGACAACTACTTGGTGACTTCACGTGACAGTCAAGAATCGAACAATAGCATACACCTTTACAAATGTGCATCATGTGATTCCATTACAACATTGAGCGCCAATATGCACCGACCAGCTGTTTAGATTTGGCCTATTTGCAGGGTGGCGTAGTTCACAGTTCTATAAGACACACAGAAAGTCATTCTTCTGTGACCTGTTCGACTTCAAATATGAAACAACAGATCATATGCACGGCTGCAGTTTGTGTGCTGTGGGGCTCCTTCGGAGTGGGTTGTCATGCCGCCAATGCGCCGCATATACTATTTATTGTAGCAGATGATTACGGGTTTCATGACATTGGCTACCACAACTCGGAAATCAAGACCCCTAACTTAGACAAGCTGGCCGCTAATGGGGTAAAGCTGGAGAATTATTACGTCCAGCCGATCTGTACACCGACACGGAGTCAGCTGTTCTCTGGACGATACCAGGTGAGAGTCTGGGGTCAAGGGTTAAACATCGAGAAATGACCTGATATTCTGTTCAATATAGTTTTTCTGCTTTTTTATAATATACCGGTACATGGATGTAATGTTATAGTGAACAGCTGAACTGGGTTGACTGACGGTTCATCTTCACATTTGAAGTTAAACGTCCCGTCATTTCACGTGTAGTGTTCGACTTGGATATGCGAAGATGCTAACGGTTACGCAAACTTGATTTAAGTAGACCCAAATGGGTTACCTGCCCTTGCTTTAACAGGTCACTGAATGTGCATAACCTGGACAGGTTAAATTGTTATGGTAACCTGAATGGGTTACCATGGAAAATATCACATCACACCACTGAAAATATAGGTAAGCCTACAGGTCACTACATATAATTTACTGTACGGAACTTGCATGTAATGTAACTATGGATTCGCATTCAAAATAGATTTCTTTGTGGTTTCAATTCCTGGAACGAGAAAGTTTGTGCTAGGATATAATGACCTATTCAGAAGAAAATAATATTGCACGAGATCATAGATTATTTAATTCCACTAAGAATGGAATTATTATCCTAATATTAAGGTACAGGCATATACCCATTGTATACCTTGTATACAACATAATATAACTTTACTTCTTTATTTTTCAAGAATACATGTAATTAAGCATCAGTTTGCGAGTGCCGTAGATATGGATTGACGATAATTGAAAACTGCTGACCGTTATGTCTTGCGGAACCAACTACAAGTAACCTGTGGTTTGTCGAATTTTTATCTAGGTGGTGAAGCTACGGAGCCATAAAAGAGGCATGTACAGAAAATCGCCAAATTTGCACACGGGTAATTTTGGCGTGTTTTTTTTATGGGGAGGGGAGGGGTGGGGGTGTGGGGCTGTCCCTTTTAAGGATTCGAACGAAGCCATATGGAATGCACATTAGTAGTGGAGTAATGGGAATTACACGCCACATGTGAAATATGAAAAGGTAGCAAGTATCAGTGACGGTGCCGGGTAGAGCGGGTTAACCTGCTGGTAAGATGGCGGGTAAGGCGGAAACAAAGCGCGGGTAAGGCGTAAAAATCCGCAGGTAAGGTGGGTAAACCTGCGGGTAAGATGATGGATAAGGCGGGTAAACCCGCAGGTAAGGTGGTGGGTAATCACGCCATGTTCGATGACTTAGGTATAGTCTGTAATTAATTTGATCACGTGATGCTTCGAATATAACCCTATTGTTGCGGGAAAATCTATTGACCCTTGTAGTTTAAGGTTACTCTATCGGGTCGAAGCTTTTTTTTTGTCTTATACCAGAGTACACAGTCAAACCTACAAGTTGGGGGAATAAGAAATTATGAAAATTAGTGCATTGTAGTAAAACACATGACTTTTTAAAACTGAAGCCATTCGTGGTGCAGTAGGTAAGGCTCAATCAGGCGAACTTCGCGCACCAGGGACACATCAGGGTATAAGGATTACTCACGCTCAAGGCGAAGATTGTGTATTGCGGTCCACGGCCAAAGAAGCGTTCAAGTAATTGGCAGACCTAGCATAACATCCTGGAATAGCCATGGAATTGTATATTTTTAAAAAATTTAGTACAATGAATGTTGCCGAATGTGTAAGGCCCGGCGCACACGAGAGCTATCAGCCGAGCTAACGGCCTCAATTGCCTGTCAGCTCAGGGGCTAGCTCTCGTGTGCGGGCAATTTTTGGTGAGTTTTTGGCCTCGCGTGACCGAGAGAAAAATATCAAACTTGTTTGATAATTTCGCCTCGTGAGGCCAAATCCTCAGCGTGTGCGGCGAACGCAAGCCAACAGCTCAGCAGTTGTATTGCACAGGCCAATCAATCGCATCTTATTTTCACGCAATTCATATCTTCTTCAATTCGCAATTGAAGAAGACGTTATGCGGGAACTGAAGTCAATTTCGTGAAACTTTTGCTCACCGTGTGCGCTGAAACCACACGAGAGCTAGCCCCTGAGCTGACAGGCAATTGAGGCCGTTAGCTCAGCTGATAGCTCTCGTGTGTGCCGGGCTTAAATGAAGTTTGAACAGGACGTTTACGGCACAATCTTGATAAACAAACTTTGCCCGTCAAAATAATCATCACCGGAAGTGAAATCATCGCCGGAAGTTATCATCGCCGGACGTTATCGCTGGAAGTGACGTCATCGCATGCATGCCCTCCCGCCTGGGGTGGAGCCGATATAGCCTATATAGCCTACAAGCCAAAGGGTGATTACGTATAGGCATTGATATGGCGATTGCAATGGAATGGCATTGCTAAACCCTTTTCTATATTGTCACGTGCTAAAACAAGGTGGTCGTATACGCGATTCTGATTGGTCGAGTCCTCGAACATCCAGATATGGAGTGCGAACTTTAAGAGGGTTTCCCTTTGTTAAAACTACACGGTGTGAAACATTGATTTCTTAGCCACCATACTTTCACGTAAAGGTAGACTTCTTTGCCACCATACTGGTGCAATTTGTGCATGCGAACTAGCAGTCATATTTTAAATGTGACAGTACATATATATATTATCATGTGTTTTAATTTCAAGTGCTGCTTGTTTTGACAAAGTTATTGCTGAGATTCCATTTCATGACCGTTTAGGTCAGGTATTGTAAACATCTATGTACACAGTTATTTGTGAGAAACAGTTATATAAGTTCAGTCTGTGTGGTTTAATATTGGGTGGTTGTATAACTGCACTGAATTCGTACTTTGTAATCTCTAGTCTGATGGGCATGTTTTAGAAAAACAACAGATTAAGATTTGAGATAATTGTCATAATTGTACTGAGAATTTGATAGGACACCATGAACCAGGCGAGTATAAAAGTGAATGTTTGGAGATTTCAAATTAGAGTTTATACCATCATACTCTCCTGCACACCACCGGTAGAGTTCACAAATTACGTGAAATGTTGTAGCTGCTTCGAAATGCATATATAGTAAGTTATCCATTTCAAGTCTCCGAAAAATCTCGGAGCCGAACTGGAATCTTATATGGAAGGGTTATGTAGACACCATTACCCGAGTCAACAGACGACCTTGCGTTATAATATCTAAGATCGCGCACAAGACCTACGTCGTCTTGGGGACCGAAATTTCTACAAAGGGTCAAAAGATTTCCCGGCCAAAATAGATACGGGTTATTGTAGATTGATCACGTGATCAAATTCTTTACCAGTTTTTTCAATGTGATCAAGCATGGCGTAATTCCCCGCCACCTTACCCGCGCGTAATGTCCGCAAGATAACGATTTGATCACGCATATGTCGCACACCAAAAGTGGGGTCAGTAGGTCAAAGGCCAAGGTCACTGAAAATCGCATTTTTTGTGGGGAGAGAACTTATGATGGAAATACGGTGTGTCACAAAACAAAAATTAAGGTCAAAGTTAAATGTCAATATACACCAAAATCAGAAAGTCTTTGAAATTCAAAGTTCTTTTGTGTGAATACGTCATTGCATTGGTAGACAGTTTGCTTGTTACCAACATGAAGGTCAAGAGATCAAGAGTCGATGTGGGCCCCCAAAACAAGAAAATGTTGAAAACACTTCAAACTTATATCAAACAAGAAAAATATTGAGGTTTAAATAGGTCACAGATTAAGGTCACTGTAGATATAAAAACAACCAGGAAACCACTGAAAATAACATTTTTGTGAATGGATGCATTAATGGGAGGAGATGTTTCGGGTACAAAGATTGCGGTCAAAATATCGGCGGTCAAGGTCACTGACCACCAGCAACTTCTTGGAACAGGGAGGCTCTTTTGAATTTATGCTGATTGGAGCTGGAATTTTTGTGGACCACGACAGGTCACACTGTTGAACGCTTGCATAGACATTTTTAAATTATGCCCGTTATTACAATTTTCTGATTTTGTCACCTTATCAACAAATGCGTCAAATTGGATACTGTTTTTGTTTTCCGTTCAATTGTTTCAATTTTTTATTTTTTTTTTCTCTCTCTCTCTCTCTCTCTCTCTCTCTCTCTCAAAAGTCTTAGCCAGTGGACAAAAAATGTAATGTCCGTCAAACATTCAGGATTCTAACAAATTACCGTACACTAGATGTTACCTCAGTTTGAACACATGATTTCATATGCCGTTCGATTCAACACACTGAATCTGTACATTTAGAACTTCATGTTTTGTATTTCAAATCTTCAGATCCACACCGGTCTACAACACGGGATTATTTGGTGGACGCAGCCGAACGGTTTACCGTTAGATCACCCCACCTTAGCGGACAAAATCAAGGAGGCTGGATACGCCACTCATATGGTGGGCAAATGGCACATCGGCTTCTATAAGCAAGAATACCTTCCCACCAATAGAGGCTTTGATACTTATTTTGGTATGCTGGATTATTTTTTTGTCAGCTACAAAGATTATGTCGATTCCCGCTGACGCTGAGTTTTTTCTTTCTCTCAGCATTAGGCCCTATATCATAATAATTATATCATAATAATAATTATCATTATATCATATAGTATAATTGCCCTCAATTGCCGGGAGGAGACGGCTGAACTCCATGCAAAGTATGGGTTTTATATTACAAACCTGGTTCCGCATATTGCATCACCATTTTTTGGGACAATTCATGGGAGTATTATACCCAGTGGGCATAGCTCAGATTACAAGAGTAACTCCATGGATTGGAGGGTCGGTGGTTCAATCCACGCCGACAGCTAAATTATTATCTCTCTCAAAAAAGTATTCCATATATGAAGATTATATCGTGTTTCTGGCAGCTCCCCTGAACCTATGCTCTGAGTTTGTCAGGCGAGGGGGCTGAATTCCATGACAAATTATGGTTTATATATCGCAAGCCTGGTTAGTAGTAACCAAAGGCTATTTCGAGTCGTATTGTTGTCAGTGCGCATGCGCGAGAAAGTGGTGTGCGCAGAAATGAGGAGGTCATGAGGTGTGCGCAGGAGTGTTCTGCGCAAGTGTATGACGTCACTTCCGGTCTGGATGAATCGGGCGTGACCTTGGGGGCATGTATTCCTCCGCGGTGATGCGGTCTGCCTCCGCGGACCGAAAGTAGTCCCAAAACCGTGGGTTTTCGTGAGAATGTTCGGCAATCTGTAGGGACCGCTAATGGACCGATTGGGTCGAGTGAGGTATCAATGTAAAGCATACGTGAGGGACTATCCAGCGGGTTGGGTGTGACGTGGAACTGACGTCATTCTGAGCATGCGCAGTAGAGAAAGGGTATGGACGTGTTGGGGTCTAGGTGGGCCACTAATGGAGTACGTGGAGTCGTATGAGGCATCAATGTGAAGCATACGTGAGGGAGCATCCACCTGGGCTAGTGTATCGTTCGTTGTCAACATTCTGCACATGCGCAGACAGGGAAATGTGGGAAAAGGGTACGGAAATAGACGTTTTGGGGTTTAGGTGGGCCATTAGTGGGCTGATTGGATCGAGTGAGGTATCAATGTAAAGCACACGTGAGGGAGTATCCAACGGGCTGGGTGTGCCGTGGAACTGACGTCATTCTGCGCATGCGCAGCAGAAAAAGTGCATGGAAATAGACGTTCTGGGGCCTAGGTGGGCCACTGATGGGCCGATGGAGTCGTATGAGGACATATTTTGAAGGATTCGTGAGGGAGCATCCACCTGGACTAGTGTGTCGTTCGTTGTCAACATTCTGCGCATGCGCAGACAGGGAATTGTGGGAAAAGGGTATGGACATAGACGTTTGGGGTCAGCCACTAATGGTCCGATTGAGTCGAGTGAGGTATCAATGTGAAGCATTCGTGAAGGAGCATCCGCCTGGACTAGCGTATCGTTCGTTTTCGACGTTCTGCGCATGCGCAGACAGGGAATTGTGGCAAAAGCGTATGGAAATAGACGTGTTGGGGTCTAGGTGGGCCACTAGTCGGCCGATTGGATCGAGTGAGGTATCAATGTGAAGCATATGTGAGGGGGCATCCGCCTGGACTAGTGTGTCGTTCGTGTTCAGCATTCTGCTGCGCAGGTCACGTGGTTTGGTGGGTGGTGTGTGACGTCACTTTCGGTTTTCAGGATGACCTCCGAACAGAGAAGAGTACTAATTTTTTCCTTAGACGTATGGAATGCATGTACTAGAACATCCGGGACCTCTTCAACATCCGGGAGCTTTTCAACATTCGGGACCTCTTCAACACCCGGGTTTCCCCCGGCCCGGCCAGGGCCGGCCGCAGCGCACGCGGGTTATCCGGCCGCACGCCTCCGCGGCATCACCGGAAGTGCGCGTGTGAATTTCGGGTCAAACGGTCAAACGTCACATCAAGGTCAAAAGATCAAAGGTCTCCCTTTCGGCAAGGTTCGGCAACAATGTTGGGCATCGATATACAGAGGTTGAACACAAAAAGGGGATTTGTAAATTAACCTGGGAAGGATGGTAGTTCCATTTGGACCAATCAGCGGTCGAGAAAAAGAGCCAGTGAGCGATCGACAAAAGAACCAATGGACGGGTACTAGAATTTCGCTCACGTCTGCGCCTACATCCGGGTACTAGAATGCTTTTGCCTATGTCCGCGCCTACATCCGGGTTCTTGTACACCCGGGTAATGTTTTTTGGACATTGATGGGTTACATTTGGCCCCATCCTAGGCCACTGATTGGCTACTTTCTCCACGGTGTTCAAAGCCAGTTTCACCGAATCCTCACATGTCTGTTATAGCCTTCATGCATTATGCTCATATAGAAAACACACAAGACAGGGATTTTTTTGGTGAGATCTCATTTTGTTTTTTATTCAACAATAACTAACAACAACAACGTGAGAACAACCACGTGAAAACTGAAGCCCAGAACAGGGGGCTTGTACATTGATAGAACTGAAGCCCAGACCAGGGGGCTTTTCGTGAAAGAACTTAAGCCCAGAACGGGGCTTGTACATTGAAATGATGGGCGGCCCAGCCATATACGAGTACATCGCGGTCCTCGGCCTTGGGGTACTCGTCAAACATCTGTACGATGGTAGATAAGGTTCTTCCCCGGCATCGATGGTACAGGCAAAACAAGCAATATTGTCCGCACACGCTACTGGTCAGGCTTTGCAACGTTTCACTGTTCCAACACCACGTCTCTGTGCCTTCATCCATGAAGTCTGTTAAATCGGGATGGAGGGGTGGCAGGCCGTACGGGTCAAAGTATTCGCCCTGCTGTTCTGTCAAGTACACGCCCACCCAATGTTCACCGGGCCGATTCATCGGGTCCGTGTTGAGAACGTAAGCAGCAGGATACACACGGTCTAATGGGAACACATCTCGGGCGAACACCCCTTGAAAGACCATACGGGTCTCCGGGTCATTCTGCAGCACGGTGTTTATCTGGTCTGTATCCATGTTAGGTGGCAAAGTCACACAGGACGTTGCGCGCCTTGTCCACTTGAATGATGTTGTCAAACTCGGCGTAGCAGATCACATTGACGGTGGTCCCCAGGGCTCGTGCAAAGTGGATTTCCAACCGTAAATTGCCTTGCTTGGCGAGGGCCAGCTGATGGTCGTTCTCTAAGGTGGGGGTCAGATCGAAACAGAACGACGTGTATCCGTTCGCGTAGTCCTCCCGACTGATCATATTCCCTTCGTCCTGGTCGATTTGGCCGGTGGCTGTAAACAGGCTCTGATAGGCTCGAACGAAATTCGCGCGCCCAAAGTTCGGTGTTAAGGCCGTGGCTGGGACCTGTTTGTCCATCCACATGCAGGGCCACAAAATTGACGCCGAAATGTTTAAAGTCAAACGGATTCTCTGGGTAGACTCCGCTGAAACAGGTATTTTCCACACAGGCCAGGATCAATCGCTTGGGTAGTTCCCCCAGGAACATGTTTTCTTTAATGGCGCTCATATTTCCAGCAGACACAGAGAACACTTTGGTTTGCACACGTCGGATAGGGTACTGGGCTGGTTTTGTTTCCAAGACTTTGAGGTGTCCCAATCGAACGGCTGGATTCGGTTTCACTTTTTGGACATACAGGACTGCGTCTTGGATGACAATCTTACAGTCAGCTCCATGCCCCTCTACGTTAGTGGCCATCAAGGCGAAGGTCGGAGGCGCCCGTATCAGTCGGATTTTGATGGGGATCTTGTTCAAGAGGTACCGGTCTTGCATGAAGATGTCTGCGTGCAGTCGATCCATGAGATCCACCGAGACGCCTTTCGCGGTGAAAGCCTTCCGTTTGTTATATCCCGCATTGTCGTTCTCTACGCCCATGTGCTCGGCTGTGTCCTGGTAGAATAAAGCGGCTGTCAGTTGAGATTTTTTAGCCTCTCGACCATGCGACAACAGCGTCTCGATGTAGGCTCGATAGGGGTACGTGTTGGTCGAGTCACTGATGAGTTTGTCGCTGAGAAATATATCCACCTGTTGAAACATAGAGTGCAGACAGAGATTCGTCGGGCCCACCGTTGCGTGGTCGACGATTCTGGAGCCATCCCCATTGACGACCTTGGCTTTCACATACAAGTATTTATGGGCTAAATCCACATAGGCCGTATCCGCATTACTGATGGTGAACTCGATGGGCCCTGTTTCGTTGATGCTGGAGAGCGGGAGATGCTCCACCCATAATCCTTGTTCGGCACTGGTCTGTGTGGGCGGGACGGTCCACAAATCAAATTCACTGTTGGTGGAGGGGCAGGACTCTGCATGGATCAAGGACATGTTTAAGAAAAGATATCCTGGGTTTTCGATGTGCGTCGTCGGTGGGTCGGTCGTCGACTGGTGCGTGGTCTCGGTGGTGCAGGTCTTTTATTCCCTACGGTGCGTTGTGCTTTGGCGACCATCACGCCTCCTGCTTCTTTGACTCGCCGTTTCAAGGCTTCTTTGGGTGCCGTAACCCCCAAGACATCACCGGCGACTTGCAGCCCACTGCGTACCGCTTCTTTGCCGATTGCTTTCACCCCACGTGTCACCAAGGGCAGGAACGATTTGACGATGCTCCCGAGTATGTTCCCCAGCCCATGTGCTCGTTGCATGCGTACACCACTAAAGACCGGAAGGCCACCTCCGGCCTGTTGGGCATAATAGTCCATATAGCTGCGTGCATCGCACCCGTAAGGCACCTTCATTATACAAAGTGGGGAGCACGTGCTTGTCGAAAATGAAGTGTCAGCACCAATTTTCCTCGTCCGAATGTCACCGGTCGTCCCGTGGCATCTCTTATATCCACCGTGATAGTGTTGATGTCGGTTTGTCGTACGGGTAGGTAGAGCATCTTGATCTCCATAGGTCTTTTTCATGGGGACCACCCGTAACAGAGGTGTGTTGATATATCGCCCACGGTGTGGTTGTCGACCACGTCCGAGTAGACGTAGAGTCCGTACATACCCGACTTCATATCCATCGGGATCTGGCCTTGTTGGGCGGTGGGACCAGCGAACGTCTGTAGATCGAATCCCAGCATTTGCTGTAGGATAGGACTCAGTACGACACTCACGTTGGCGATGAGGATGATCTGTGCCTTGTCGTTGTGTGTGTTGTAATAGAAGTCCACGTGATTCTTGAAGGGAAAGGTTTTTATGGCTTTTGAAACATTCGTTACCTCCCGTAGAGCCTTATAATGCAACAGTCTTGTCAGCCCCTGCATGAACTCCTTGGGAGTATCGTATTGGCCTTCGGGAAGGGTGAGTCGGGTGTCTTTTCCTTCGTAGGTCACCTCGTACCACACTTCATTGGCTCGCACGTTGTACCACGAGTAAGGGTATTGGACATCCACGAGGCCACATTCCCATCGTCCAGGTAAATGCAACGGTTGCGGTAACTGAGTGACGTACTTGGCCAAGGTGTTGTCAGGAAACACATCCAGCGAACTGTTACTGGGTAGGGTGAGGTAAAACATGGCGACTGAGCTGTCCTGCTGCTGCTGTTGGTTTTAATAGGTGTTCCAGGCCTTGGGCGGTTGTGTTCGGCGTCGTGTACGTCGCGGTGACTTGCTACCTGTCACGGCTCTAGAGATGTGGGGTGTCTTGATCAAGGGTGATTTTTTAAAGGCGTGAAAGAAGGTGCCCGTTGTGGTGGTGTTTTGGGGGGTGATTCGGGTTCTCATTCGGCTTCCCAAGAAGGTAGTGGGCCACTCGGCGATTGCTGGGTCCGCTGCATCCAGGCCCAGCCCTGGGGGTTCCTCACCAATTCCTGTGGTTCATGCATGTCTTTCAAGCCTTAAGCGAAGACCTTCCATCCTCGAGGATCCGTGTGCGACCTGCCTTGACGCATCAGGCCATTCACTAAATCCGTCATATGGGTACCGGGGGCCACGTTATTCTGTACCAATAGTTCGCCTTTATCATTCCAAGTCATGTTAGGATTCTGTTTCATCCGTTGTAATACCAGGCCAGCTTGTTTCTTAAACGATGCAGGTACACTCTTCAGCACTTCGTCTTCCACCCACTGTGGGGTTGTGGGTGGTACCCCTGGTAATGGCGGTTGTTGGAGCGGTGCTGAGGTCGGCGGTGTGTCGCGTGGTGGTGGTGGTGGTGGTGGCGCTGGGGTAAAGAGGGTTTGGTATTGGCCCATGAACGTCATGTACCGTTGAAGCGTCTCATTGTACCGTTGTACTTTCTCACTGTCGCTTAACCCCGGTCTTTGTAAGATCTGTTGCATCTCTTCATCGAGGGTGTTTATGGTCTTCACCGTAGGTGGAACAGGGTAGGGCGATTGGAGGTTTTGAAGGAACCGTGGTTCGACCAGGACCATTTTTTGCGTGTGGTTCATTGTCGGCCGAAGAGTCCTCCCAATACTGGACCCAACACGGAAGCGGCCAACGGTGCTAAGATGGCCCCGAGAAAGCCGCCTTTCTGTAACACCTTTTTCTTTTGTGGTTGAAAGACTCGCTTCTGGACTAGGGTTCGGAGACCTTTGTTTTTCCATAGCACCGTGGTCGAACGTGGAATGAAGGATGACGGCAGTGATGTCTGGCTTAATAGTCGTTTCACCTGGTTGGCAGCGACCCAGGAATTGAAGGAACTGGGCCAGCCTTGCCATTTGACGAAATGAAACAGTTTGCCACGTCGACGTTCCGTTTTCAGAATCTGCTCCACCGTGTAGTAGTCTTGTTTTGTTTTTACGACAGGCTGTAATTCCGTCTCGTAAAACGTCCCTAGCAACGGTTCCTGTTGAAGATCTTCCAGTTCATAGACTCGCTGCTGTCGGGGTAGGCGCCGTTTAATCAGGAAGTGCTCATCGCTCCAGTCGGGCAAGTAACTTTTCTCAAATTGACCTTTGACTTTACTGATCCGTACAGGGTCCCCGACCTTGTACATCTCCTTCGTCGTTCGCTGCGATTGCCTGGGGTACAAGACACGCCGGACTTGGGCTTCATTGCGTTGGGTCACTGTAATGGGGGCTCTCTCTATACTCCGGTGATAGGCTCGATTGTAACCACTCACAAGTTTCGGGAGAACATCGATGTACCGCCTTGTATTCTTATAGGTGAAATATTTATACATGCGGCCTTTGAATGTCCTGTTGAACGTTTCCACCACGGAAGCCTTGGTCTCGTTGTACGTATGGAAGAAAAACACCTTCTAGGCTTTCAGAAACTGTTGGAACGGTCTGTTGAGAAATTCCGTGCCTTCGTCGGGTTGCAAATACATGGGTTTGCGAACGGTCTTGAAGATGTCCTTGAACACCGCTATGAGATTCGCCCCCGTTTTCGTCCGGATGGGTACCACCCACGCATACTTCGACAAGATATCGATGCACGTTAAGATATACCGATTTCCATCGTTGTGTTTGGCAAAGGCGCTCATATCGACCAAATTCGCTTGTCATTGGGCATCTAGTCCTCCCACGATGACCCGGTTCCGTAGAAAATGGCGACGGGCAGCTCGATATAAGGACCAGCGAACGTCTGTAGATCGAATCCCAGCATTTGCTGTAGGATGAGGATGATCTGTGCCTTGTCGTTGTGTGCGTTGTAATAGAAGTCCACGTGATTCTTGAAGGGAAAGGTTTTTATGGCTTTTGAAACATTCGTTACCTCCCGTAGAGCCTTATAATGCAACAGTCTTGCCAGCCCCTGCATGAACTCCTTGGGAGTATCGTATTGGCCTTCGGGAAGGGTGAGTCGGGTGTCTTTTCCTTCGTAGGTCACCTCGTACCACACTTCACTGGCCCGCACGTTGTACTACGAGTAAGGGTATTGGACATCCACGAGGCCACATTCCCATCGTCCAGGTAAATGCAACGGTTGCGGTAACTGAGTGACGTACTTGGCCAAGGTGTTGTCAGGAAACACATCCAGCGAACTGTTACTGGGTAGGGTGAGGTAAAACATGGCGACTGAGCTGTCCTGCTGCTGCTGTTGGTTTTAATAGGTGTTCCAGGTCTTGGGCGGTTGTGTCCGGCGTCGTGTACGTCGCGGTGACTTGCTACGTGTCACGGCTCTAGAGATGTGGGGTGTCTTGATCAAGGGTGGTTTTTTAAAGGCGTGAAAAGAAAGTGCCCGTTGTGGTGGTGTTTTGGGGGGTGATTCGGGTTCCCACTCGGCTTCCCAAGAAGGTAGTGGGCCACTCGGCGATTGCTGGGTCCGCTGCATCCAGGCCCAGCGCTGGGGATTCCTCACCAATTACTGTGGTGCATGCATGTCTTTCAAGCCTTAAGCGAAGACCTTCCATCCTCGAGGATCCATGTGCGACCTGCCTTGACGCATCAGGCCATTCACTAAATCCGTCATATGGGTACCGGGGGCCACGTTATTCTGTACCAATAGTTCGCCTTTATCATTCCAAGTCATGTTAGGATTCTGTTTCATCCGTTGTAATACCAGGCCAGCTTGTTTCTTAAACGATGCAGGTACACTCTTCAGCACTTCGTCTTCCACCCACTGTGGGGTTGTGGGTGGTACCCCTGGTAATGGCGGCTGTTGGAGCGGTGCTGAGGTCGGCGGTGTGTCGCGTGGTGGTGATGGTGATGGTGGCGCTGGGGTAGAGAGGGTTTTGTATTGGTCCATGAACGTCATGTACCGTTGAAGCGTCTCATTGTACCGTTGTACTTTCTCACTGTCGCTTAACCCCGGTCTTTGTAAGATCTGTTGCATCTCTTCATCGAGGATGTTTATGGTCTTCACCGTAGGTGGAACAGGGTAGGGCGATTGGAGGTTTTGAAGGAACCGTGGTTCGACCAGGACCATATTTTGCGTGTGGTTCATTGTCGGCCGAAGAGTCCACCCAATACTGGACCCAACACGGAAGCGGCCAACGGTGCTAAGATGGCCCCGAGAAAGCCGCCTTTCTGTAACACCTTTTTCTTTTGTGTTTGAGAGACTCGCTTCTGGACTAGGGTTCGGAGACCTGTCTTATGCTTGGTCAACTTGGTCTTCTGAGCCGGAGTCAGTGGTACGTTGCCTTTTAACAGGTTGTACCCGATCTCGCACAGACAGCGTACAAGGTCAGAGTCCGCACCGCGTACAATGGTTCGGACCAACTCGGGTGGGGCCGTCTTCAATACACGGAGCGTCGGAGCGTGCTTCCGTACTCGCGCAGACATCATGTACAACTAATGCCAGAACCCACAACTCTGCTCTTTTTGTCTACCTCAGAGAACAGAGACAAAGTCAACCATGCTGTGGTATTAATTCTTTTTATTATCCCCATCATCAAACACACACACTCCAGCTGGGGGAGCCACTGTGGGTGTGTTTAGATTATTTTTGCATGTACACGTGGTGGATCTCTCCGGGAAAGATGCTGGTCCGTATTCGAAGGTGATCGGGGGTGGCTTGCTTGAGGTCGAAGAGCATATACCCGTGCTGAGGGATTGTCGCATCTTTAAAGGCTTCCAACGCAAACGATGTGCGGCCGGGATACATCTGTCTCGCCAGGTGCAGCAGGTTTTTGAAGACCACCAGGTAGTGCGCATTTAAGCTGATGTTTCAATGTTCTTTGTTTTTACTGAACAGATTCTGCACAATGTAGATGATGCTGAGCCGTCGATGGTAGCTGCCTTTGGTAAAGAGTTGGGTGACCCGCGCATCCGTCTCCGCCATGAGATCATCCAGAACCACCAAGGTGTCCGGTTCCAAATCGGCCAGGTTGGGTAGGCCTTCCACGAACGTGATGTGGGGGATTGCTGCATACGCTGCCTGCCATTCTCCGTAACACCACATGACTCGAGCAATGGCAAGCAAGGAGCAAGGAGCTTCCTGACGAAGTGCGTTTTGCCGGAACCCGTCGGTCCTGCGATGACGCAAGTGAAGGGATGCTGCCACCGAGGGTCCATGTTTCGATGTGTATCCGCTGTCGTGGTAACCCGCTCTAGTAAATTTGGTACGAGTGAACTGGAGTGGTGGTGGGTACAACGTCGGTCGTCGTTGTCTGTTCACTGTGAGGGATGAAATCCGGTGGGTTTTTAGACGTAGTGGGTCTACTTGGTGTAGGTGTTGACTGTATACTTGATGTGGAGCTCGATGTGGCTTGTACACGTGGTGTGGTGGTGGTGATGACTGGGCTCGATAGGGGGTTGACTGGTGCTATCTGTAGACTGGTTTCACTGCCACTCACAGCTGGAGTTCTCAGTTGGTTAAGTAGCGTGCTGACATAGGCTACGTCGTAAAACACACCTCCGTACAACACACTCAGCAGGGTTAGCAATATCACCACAAAGCCCAATTGCGCTTTGCGCGTTTTGCGAGACGCTGTGTTCAGAGGCAGCTGATGTTTGTCCATAGCACCGTGGTCGAACGTGGAATGAAGGATGACGGCAGTGGTGTCTGGCTTAATAGTCGTTTCACCTGGTTGGCAGCGACCCAGGAATTGAAGGAACTGGGTCAGCCTTGCCATTTGACGAAATGAAACAGTTTGCCACGTCGACGTTCCGTTTTCAGAATCTGCTCCACCGTGTAGTAGTCTTGCTTTGTTTTTACGACAGGCTGTAATTCCGTCTCGTAAAACGTCCCTAGCAACGGTTCCTGTTGAAGATCTTCCAGTTCATAGACTCGCTGCTGTCGGGGTAGGCGCCGTTTAATCAGGAAGTGCTCATCGCTCCAGTCGGGCAAGTAACTTTTCTCAAATTGACCTTTGACTTTACTGATCCGTACAGGGTCCCCGACCTTGTACATCTCCTTCGTCGTTCGCTGCGATTGCCTGGGGTACAAGACACGCCGGACTTGGGCTTCATTGCGTTGGGTCACTGTAATGGGGGCTCTCTCTATACTCCGGTGATAGGCTCGATTGTAACCACTCACAAGTTTCGGGAGAACATCGATGTACCGCCTTGTATTCTTATAGGTGAAATATTTATACATGCGGCCTTTGAATGTCCTGTTGAACGTTTCCACCACGGAAGCCTTGGTCTCGTTGTACGTATGGAAGAAAAACACCTTCTAGGCTTTCAGAAACTGTTGGAACGGTCTGTTGAGAAATTCCGTGCCTTCGTCGGGTTGCAAATACATGGGTTTGCGAACGGTCTTGAAGATGTCCTTGAACACCGCTATGAGATTCGCCCCCGTTTTCGTCCGGATGGGTACCACCCACGCATACTTCGACAAGATATCGATGCACGTTAAGATATACCGATTTCCATCGTTGTGTTTGGCAAAGGCGCTCATATCGACCAAATTCGCTTGTCATTGGGCATCTAGTCCTCCCACGATGACCCGGTTCCGTAGAAAATGGCGACGGGCAGCTCGATATAAGGACCAGCGAACGTCTGTAGATCGAATCCCAGCATTTGCTGTAGGATGAGGATGATCTGTGCCTTGTCGTTGTGTGCGTTGTAATAGAAGTCCACGTGATTCTTGAAGGGAAAGGTTGTTATGGCTTTTGAAACATTCGTTACCTCCCGTAGAGCCTTATAATGCAACAGTCTTGCCAGCCCCTGCATGAACTCCTTGGGAGTATCGTATTGGCCTTCGGGAAGGGTGAGTCGGGTGTCTTTTCCTTCGTAGGTCACCTCGTACCACACTTCACTGGCTCGCACGTTGTACTACGAGTAAGGGTATTGGACATCCACGAGGCCACATTCCCATCGTCCAGGTAAATGCAACGGTTGCGGTAACTGAGTGACGTACTTGGCCAAGGTGTTGTCAGGAAACACATCCAGCGAACTGTTACCGGGTAGGGTGAGGTAAAACATGGCGACTGAGCTGTCCTGCTGCTGCTGTTGGTTTTAATAGGTGTTCCAGGTCTTGGGCGGTTGTGCCCGGCGTCGTGTACGTCGCGGTGACTTGCTACGTGTCACGGCTCTAGAGATGTGGGGTGTCTTGATCAAGGGTGTTTTTTTAAAGGCGTGAAAAGAAAGTGCCCGTTGTGGTGGTGTTTTGGGGGGTGATTCGGGTTCCCACTCGGCTTCCCAAGAAGGTAGTGGGCCACTCGGCGATTGCTGGGTCCGCTGCATCCAGGCCCAGCGCTGGGGATTCCTCACCAATTACTGTGGTGCATGCATGTCTTTCAAGCCTTAAGCGAAGACCTTCCATCCTCGAGGATCCATGTGCGACCTGCCTTGACGCATCAGGCCATTCACTAAATCCGTCATATGGGTACCGGGGGCCACGTTATTCTGTACCAATAGTTCGCCTTTGTCATTCCAAGTCATGTTAGGATTCTGTTTCATCCGTTGTAATACCAGGCCAGCTTGTTTCTTAAACGATGCAGGTACACTCTTCAGCACTTCGTCTTCCACCCACTGTGGGGTTGTGGGTGGTACCCCTGGTAATGGCGGCTGTTGGAGCGGTGCTGAGGTCGGCGGTGTGTCGCGTGGTGGTGATGGTGATGGTGGCGCTGGGGTAGAGAGGGTTTTGTATTGGTCCATGAACGTCATGTACCGTTGAAGCGTCTCATTGTACCGTTGTACTTTCTCACTGTCGCTTAACCCCGGTCTTTGTAAGATCTGTTGCATCTCTTCATCGAGGGTGTTTATGGTCTTCACCGTAGGTGGAACAGGGTAGGGCGATTGGAGGTTTTGAAGGAACCGTGGTTCGACCAGGACCATATTTTGCGTGTGGTTCATTGTCGGCCGAAGAGTCCACCCAATACTGGACCCAACACGGAAGCGGCCAACGGTGCTAAGATGGCCCCGAGAAAGCCGCCTTTCTGTAACACCTTTTTCTTTTGTGTTTGAGAGACTCGCTTCTGGACTAGGGTTCGGAGACCTGTCTTATGCTTGGTCAACTTGGTCTTCTGAGCCGGAGTCAGTGGTACGTTGCCTTTTAACAGGTTGTACCCGATCTCGCACAGACAGCGTACAAGGTCAGAGTCCGCACCGCGTACAATGGTTCGGACCAACTCGGGTGGGGCCGTCTTCAATACACGGAGCGTCGGAGCGTGCTTCCGTACTCGCGCAGACATCATGTACAACTAATGCCAGAACCCACAACTCTGCTCTTTTTGTCTACCTCAGAGAACAGAGACAAAGTCAACCATGCTGTGGTATTAATTCTTTTTATTATCCCCATCATCAAACACACACACTCCAGCTGGGGGAGCCACTGTGGGTGTGTTTAGATTATTTTTGCATGTACACGTGGTGGATCTCTCCGGGAAAGATGCTGGTCCGTATTCGAAGGTGATCGGGGGTGGCTTGCTTGAGGTCGAAGAGCATATACCCGTGCTGAGGGATTGTCGCATCTTTAAAGGCTTCCAACGCAAACGATGTGCGGCCGGGATACATCTGTCTCGCCAGGTGCAGCAGGTTTTTGAAGACCACCAGGTAGTGCGCATTTAAGCTGATGTTTCAATGTTCTTTGTTTTTACTGAACAGATTCTGCACAATGTAGATGATGCTGAGCCGTCGATGGTAGCTGCCTTTGGTAAAGAGTTGGGTGACCCGCGCATCCGTCTCCGCCATGAGATCATCCAGAACCACCAAGGTGTCCGGTTCCAAATCGGCCAGGTTGGGTAGGCCTTCCACGAACGTGATGTGGGGGATTGCTGCATACGCTGCCTGCCATTCTCCGTAACACCACATGACTCGAGCAATGGCAAGCAAGGAGCAAGGAGCTTCCTGACGAAGTGCGTTTTGCCGGAACCCGTCGGTCCTGCGATGACGCAAGTGAAGGGATGCTGCCACCGAGGGTCCATGTTTCGATGTGTATCCGCTGTCGTGGTAACCCGCTCTAGTAAATTTGGTACGAGTGAACTGGAGTGGTGGTGGGTACAACGTCGGTCGTCGTTGTCTGTTCACTGTGAGGAATGAAATCCGGTGGGTTTTTAGACGTAGTGGGTCTACTTGGTGTAGGTGTTGACTGTATACTTGATGTGGAGCTCGATGTGGCTTGTACACGTGGTGTGGTGGTGGTGATGACTGGGCTCGATAGGGGGTTGACTGGTGCTATCTGTAGACTGGTTTCACTGCCACTCACAGCTGGAGTTCTCAGTTGGTTAAGTAGCGTGCTGACATAGGCTACGTCGTAAAACACACCTCCGTACAACACACTCAGCAGGGTTAGCAATATCACCACAAAGCCCAATTGCGCTTTGCGCGTTTTGCGAGACGCTGTGTTCAGAGGCAGCTGATGTTTGTCCATAGCACCGTGGTCGAACGTGGAATGAAGGATGACGGCAGTGGTGTCTGGCTTAATAGTCGTTTCACCTGGTTGGCAGCGACCCAGGAATTGAAGGAACTGGGTCAGCCTTGCCATTTGACGAAATGAAACAGTTTGCCACGTCGACGTTCCGTTTTCAGAATCTGCTCCACCGTGTAGTAGTCTTGCTTTGTTTTTACGACAGGCTGTAATTCCGTCTCGTAAAACGTCCCTAGCAACGGTTCCTGTTGAAGATCTTCCAGTTCATAGACTCGCTGCTGTCGGGGTAGGCGCCGTTTAATCAGGAAGTGCTCATCGCTCCAGTTGGGCAAGTAACTTTTCCCAAATTGACCTTTGATTTTACTGATCCGTACAGGGTCCCCGACCTTGTACATCTCCTTCGTCGTTCGCTGCGATTGCCTGGGGTAAAGACACGCCGGACTTGGGCTTCATTGCGTTGGGTCACTGTAATGGGGGCTCTCTCTATACCCCGGTGATAGGCTCGAGTGTAACCACTCACAAGTTTCGGGAGAACATCGATGTACCGCCTTGTATTCTTATAGGTGAAATATTTATACATGCGGCCTTTGAATGTCCTGTTGAACCTTTCCACCACGGAAGCCTTGGTCTCGTTGTACGTATGGAAGAAAAACACCTTCTAGGCTTTCAGAAACTGTTGGAACGGTCTGTTGAGAAATTCCGTGCCTTCGTCCGGTTGCAAATACATGGGTTTGCGAACGGTCTTGAAGATGTCCTTGAACACCGCTATGAGATTCGCCCCCGTTTTCGTCCGGATGGGTACCACCCACGCATACTTCGACAAGATATCGATGCACGTCAAGATATACCGATTTCCATCGTTGTGTTTGGCAAAGGCGCTCATATCGACCAAATTCGCTTGTCATTGGGCATCTAGTCCTCCCACGATGACCCGGTTCCGTAGAAAATGGCGACGGGCAGCTCGATGTAAGGTGTAGGTGTCTTGTTTTCTTAACCAATCTCGGACTTGATCACGTTGTATCCCCTGGGGTTTGGCCGCTCGATAGAGAGCCTTCAATGCACTATAGGCCGCCGGACTGTCGGGACTGTAGTATAAGTTATCCAACACCTTCTCCCAGCTCTTCATGGTGACGAATAATGATGGACCCTGGCTCTATCGTTTATTTATAACGGGTATATCTTGGGCCGGAGTTTCTTCTTTGGCTTCTGCCAACACAGTGTCCATGGTAAATGACCAGTCCAACTCGTCTGATGACCACTTGATAAGCACTTGATCCACATCTACCACCGCATCTTCCAATGCAGACCATAGATCAGGGTGAAGGGTAAAATGCAATGTACCTCCATCTAGCCGAGCCAATTGAGCAAAGAAGGGGCCGCGTCGGATGTACACATCGTGATACAAGTGAATGAGGTCGCCGTCCAGTTCACCAGACAACACCTGTTTCAATTTGGTCCAGCCCTCCCGAGACAAACGAATGTGAGCCGGGCACGGTTGTGTAGGGTCTGCATCACAGATGTCTCCCACCTCCTCCATGATATCGACCTTATCCGCATAAACGTGTAGGAAAACCTCTGGGGTCAAGCTGAGATAGGCCAGTATTATATGCTCCGGCATGGTCAGTACGTGACTGATGCCAGATTTGACTGTCTCTCGTATTTATAGGGAGAAAAAGTTTATGACGTGAGATCAAAGGATCGGGTGGTCATGTCACTGGGCTGACTGAGTCTAACCGGGTAATCAATGGCATCGTCGTCTGCCTCCGCTTCATTGCTAGACATTTGTTCATTGGGTTCTGCCGCCGCTTCTCTCAGGCCACGAGCCCACTCCAACTGAACAGCTGACCGCTCGTCCGGTGTAAACAGCTGGTCCACGATAGGCACCACTTTCTCGAAGGCTGTCCACAGATCGGGGTCTAGGGTGAAGCCTCGTGTAGGGTCTTGGTAACGGCCCAGGCGTGGGAAGAAGGGTCCACGGTGTACGTAGATGGCATTGTCTATGTGGATGGGGTTTCCCTCGAGCTCGCCACTCAACACCCGTTTAAATTTGGTCCAGCCGTCACTGTCTAGCGTAACCGTATTCGATACGGTCTCAGCGCGCGACCAGCAAACATCTCCGCGGTCTTCAACGAGGGTGTCTTCATAGACGTGTAACCCCACCCGGGGTGTAAGGGGAAGGATGGCTCGTAGGACTGGTGACATGGTTGACCCAATGACGAACGGTGAATGACGCACACTCTGACTGTCTCTCGTATTTATGGTCAGGTCCCTCGGTGACATGGTTGACGCAGTGACGATCGGTAAATGACGCACACTGTGACTGACCCTCGTATTTATGGTGAGGCCCCACTGTCAGTGCCACAGCGTCAGGGTCGATAGGGCACAGACCTTTACTAGACCAACCAGCCGTAGCTGGTTCCGGCGTGAGCGCTCGTTGTCCATAGCCCGGGCATCAAGGATGGCTGTCATAGTCCAGTAATGGTGAGTGATAGCACACCTCTCCATCGAATGCACTCTGTCGAGGACCGCTTCTGTGAACTCTTTCAGGATCTGGCGTCGCCCCGCGTTGTCGTCACCATCTGCAAACATGGACCGAACCACCGCTCGGTAACCCGTGAGTGAATTAACCACGGTGGCATGCTGTAGAATGCGAGTGGCATGGTGCTGGCTCTCCGTCATGGCTCTGTGACCGTAGAAATGAAGGTGTGAGGCGCAGAGAGACGTGTTTTATAGATCATGTCACACATGCGCACCTATACGTAGCTCTACGGGTGTAGTCCGTGATACGTACTATTCTGATTGGTTAGTCCAAAAAAGAGAGCAACAACAACAAAGATTACAGGTCAATCCTTTTATTATGCGTGAATCGGGCGTGACCTTGGTAGGAAACATGATAGGAATGCATGTACTGACCTGTCTGTGGGTTTTTTCCGCCAGAATTTCGCTGGCGTCCGCGCCTGCATCCGGGTATGTATGGGGTACTTGAGGGGGCGACTGCGTGTGGTGAGTTGTATGTGAGTGTTTTTTTCGGTGACGTTCGCGCCTACATCCGGGTATTATGAGGTTCTTGAGGCGGCGACTGCATGTGGTGAGGTGTATGTGGGTTTTTTTTTCGCTGACGTCCGCGCCTGCATCCGGGCACTTCTATGTAGGTGTATAAAAGTGGGAATTTTTAGGGCATTGCTGCATTCATTGGGCTGCTTGACCTGACCAGCCTGAGCCTGCCTGACCAGCCTGAGCCTATCTGCCGAGAGGAGCTACTTGCTTGAGCCTCACCAGTGCAACCTCACCAGCCTGATGTTCACTTGCACAACTTGCCAGAAGCAGTTTACTCGTCTAGATAATTTACGACGCCACGAGACCTCCACCCACAACGATGCACGGTATACTTGTATAACCTGCGCACGGTCATTCAATCGGGAGGATAATTTACTGCGCCACGAAGACTCATTCCACGAGGGGACGACGGAACAACGTAACGATTGGGACGACAAACGACCCAGTCAGTTAAGACGGCATCAGCTTTTGATTCATACCCGTCTCTACGGTTTGGGCGACAACTTTCCACTAAAGAGGCACCCAGGAGGGTCAGACCCAGTGACGATGAGCCCGTAGAGACGAATGCCACTATTGATGCGATCACAGAGAGCCCGACTATACCCACAGTTCAGAAGAGCCTAGATATCCAGCCAGTCCCTAGCATTACTGTTGCCAGTCATACGCCTGACGACATCGAACATTTTCTGGAAGATGCAGTGGATGTTCCTAGCGATCTGTTACAGGACGCCCATCCGGTGAGTGACATTTATCGGCGCCAATGGCCCATGATACGGCAAGTTTTCCACCGTGATCGACCCATTCCAGATATCTACAATTTCCCACTGACCGCCCTCATCCGTCTACGCAGCTACGTGGAAGCCATCTTCAATGACCAAGCTACGGTCTTCAAATTGAATGTCGCTTTCGGATACATCTTACGTCACAAAGAGACGGACCAGTTACGGTATTATTATGCCAGTAATAACAGCCATGTGTTTGACTAGCCGTTCGCCATCATTAACCGGGCGTCGCTAGAGACGATGCTGGAGAAACTGGACACCGTGGATCCATTGAGATGGGCACATCGTCAACGCCCCAACACACAATGGGTCGTAGAGTGGGGCACCAATGCTACGTTCTTCGTTACCAAGCTGACCAACCACCCCCATCGGCTGAATGCGTCACCCTTGCACTGATGCGATCGTTGACTTGAGCTCAGTAAACACTTGTACCTAATGTGACGGTGCGTTAAATAATAAAACATGGTGTTTGATATTTCAATGTGTTTTGCTATGAACATACTGAACATACCCAGGGCGGCTCCCCCAGCCTGGGTATGATGTAACATTGGGGATAATAAACTGTATAAACATTGCTGAACTTGTTGTTATTCACGACAACCGCTTTCCGCTATACTTGGATGAAATATATACCCCGATGTGATAAAGTGCCCTTGTACACTTCCGAAACTTCCCTTTAACCCGCGTGCGTGCGCGTGCGACCGGATAACCCGCGCGCGCTGCTGCCGGGCCGGGCCGGCGAAACCCCGGATGTTGAAGAGGTCCCGGATGTTGAAAAGCTCCCGGATGTTGAAGAGGTCCCGGATGTTCTAGTACATGCATTCCATACGTCTAAGGAAAAAATTAGAACTCTTCTGTGTTCGGAGGTCATTCTGAAATCCGGAAGTGACGTCACACACCACCCACCAAACCACGTGACCTGCGCAGCAGAATGTTGAACACGAACGACACACTAGCCCAGGCGGATGACAACCCCACATATGCTTCACATTGATACCTCACTCGATCCAATCGGCCCACTAGTGGCCCACCTAGACCCCAACACGTCTATTTCCACACGCTTTTCCCACAATTCCCTGTCTGCGCATGCGCAGAACGACGAAAACGAACGACACACTAGGCCAGGCGGATGCTCCTTCACGAATGCTTCACATTGATACCTCACTCGACTTCATCGGAAAATTAGTGGCTCACCTAGACCCCAAAACGTCTATTTCCATACCCTTTTCCCCACAATTTCCTGTCTGCGCATGCGCAGAATGTTGACAACGAACGATACACTAGCCCAGGTGGATGCTCCCTCACGTATGCTTCACATTGATACCTCATACGACTCCATCGGCCCATTAGTGGCCCACCTAGACCCCAAAACGTCTATTTCCATACCCTTTCTCTACTTCGCATGCGCAGAATGACGTCAGTTCCACGTCACACCCAGCCCGTTGGATAGTCCCTCACGTATGCTTTACATTGATACCTCACTCGACCCAATCGGTCCATTAGCGGTCCCTACAGATTGCCGAACATTCTCACGAAACCCCATGCTTTTGGGACTAATTTCGGTCCGCGGAGGCAGACCGCATCACCGCCAGACCGCATCACCGCGGAGGAATACATGCCCGCAAGGTCACGCCCGATTCATCCAGACCGGAAGTGACGTCATACGCTTTCGCAGAACACTCCTGCGCACACTTCCTCATGACCTCATTTCTGCGCACACCACTTTCTCGCGCATGCGCACTGACAGCAATACGACTCGAAATAGCCATTGGTTACTACTCTGGTTGCGCACATTGCAACATCGAGAGAAACGATTGACTTCATTGGGACGATATAGGGATATTACCCAGCCTCAACTCCATGCATTGGAGGAGTCGTGGGTTCAAACCTCGCTGACAGCTATATTTTATTTTCTCAAAACATACTCAATATATGAGGATTATATCGTGCACTGGCATCGATAAAAACTTTGCTCGAAATAAATTATCTCAAGTCTGGTGCCGGTGGATAGAATTCTCAGTTATAATATATGTATTTTTCATGTAGGATATTACGGCGGTAGCGAAGACTATTATGGCCACAATACCTGTGCCGTGTTGGAGAAAGGGTTTTGTGGTTATGATTTCAGAGATGACGTCAAAGGCCGCGCCTCTACAGTCGATTATACCGACAAGGGGAACTACTCCACGCACGTCTTCACGCAACGGGCCATAGACATAGTCAAGAATCACAATGCCAGTCAGGTATGTACTATACATGTCCAGCACTGAATAGCATCAATGGTTAGATTCATTGGGGAAAAACTATACACGGTTTGTGACCTTGCTCTGTACTAAAAGTTCATTAATACAGTAACTTATTAAACGCATAAATTGTATCACTTATTGAACGCGTAATTGTGTTCAAATTGTTAACTTTCATGTTAAATTTTGAACTGTAACACTCAAACTATTAACGCGGGTATTCAAATGCAGAACGCAATTTTAACACGCGTATGTGAAGACTTATGCTAGAGTTTAGAATGCTATTGTTCAAACTTTGAATACGCCTGTTGAAGTTGTTCAATAATGCGTTCTGCATTTAAATACCTGCGTTAATGGTTTGAATGCTAAAGTTCAAAATTGGACATGAAAGTTAACAATTTGAACACAATTACGTGTTCAATAAGTGTTACAATTTAGGCATTGGATAAGTTAACACCTAGGTTTACTGTGTACGGCCATTGGGTGCCAATAGCCGTCCATCCATCATCCATTCATCGCATTGGAGACTCATTTTATTTCACTGGAAAGCGTTTTAGTTAGTTTCAGAATTAACACTTGAATGTACAGTATAATATAACCCATATTATTAAAGAAGCTGCATGTTGCTGTATGCCATACCCAAATTAAAGTTTCTAATTTGTTTCTTGTCTTACTAACAACTGTTAATTGGTACATATAGCAAAGTTCAAGCATGTTTTTCTCTGAGTGTATATGTGCACTTTTTTCTCTTTCTTGCTTGTCAGCCTCTGTTCCTTTATGTCGCCTTCCAAGCCGTTCACGAACCATTAGAGGTCCCAGAACATTACACAGAACAGTACGACTTTATCCAGGATAAAAACAGGAGGACTTATGCTGGTAAGTTTGCCGGAGACGCTCATAGAACGATCTGACAATTTTGTAAGAGGCGATCAATCACATGTAGTATTTCCTAAAGAAAGGACTACCGTACTTAACCTTAATATGAAGAGCGGATGTATATCCTATATACCGGAATGCTAAGCCTTTTCAAACCCATCCGCGAATACTTGTTTAGTTACCGGACGAACCCCCAATATTTGTTACCATTTATTCGAAAGACAAATGTGCATGTGTCCAGATATACAAATACCATTATACGGGGTACATGTATGAACGTACGAGTGTATCAAATTACACACGTGACTGACCCAGCACCTTTCGAGTTTTCTCGAAACTCACGAAAACATTTGTGAGCTTGAACAGTTTCCTCTTCCATCTTTACAGATCCTAGTATGTTGTGGTTTACATTGAAATATTGCAGCCAATTGCATGGCCGCACGCCACTGATGAAAGTTAGATTCTAGTTTTCAGATCAAATACTGCTTCATTTTCTTGCTTTAAGCGTAATCCTACCCCAACAATCAGCGAGTTTTCGACTTAATTTTAAGCACGGAGATCGGCAATTACCCCATGTAAACGCTCAGATATTTACCATGGGACGGCGTTATCATTTGTTGTCTACTGTGATTTCAAACCATTGCATTATCGTATATTATCACAAAATAAAACCTGCTTGGCTAAGGGTGATATCTGATAGTTTTTTCAAGCACATATAACATCTGATTATGGCCCACGCATATATCTTTCCACACGGAGACACAGGTGTGTAAGTTGGTTGTTCACTATATTTCCCGGACGAGCCCCCACAATTTGGAACTTGCACAATACCAATTAACCATTCAGATTATCAGATTACCGCTTCCTGTTTGCCGATTTGTCACAGTTAACCAATCAAATCACAGAACTAGCACTTCCGATGTATCTAGATGGTCATTTTGTGCAAAACTCCCTTTGACCACCCAAATGCAAGACAGAAACACCTCGCCAAAACATTGGATAAAAAGAACAGTTCGCCCTATGCCAGGTTTCAGATTGTGTGTGTGTGGGGGGTTTTTTGGGGGGGGGTTTTGTGGGGGGTTCTCTCAGTTTTATGTTTCAACTGATGAAGTTTCATTTGTTTTGTTTGTTTGTTGCCGCAATCAATGTCGAAGTGGTGACGTAGACCACTGACAATCGTCAGTGTGCAAGGTCATTGTGCTGTTGATGGTGATCTTGTTTGTGTATCGGACACCAATATGTCACATGGCGGATAACTTGTGCCAGAGGTGAGGATGGTCGGTGAGGGCGATGACAACATGATCTACAATGAAAGGAGATGAGCTAGAGCTATCTCCATTTTCCGTAATCACATTTAAACTAGGGGTGACCCCCACCTTTTAAGCAGAACGAGTCCTAGCCTTAAACCGTGTTTGGTGAGGACCTAATTAATATATGCACTTATTACTCCTCGCTCTGTTTATTGATGAACTGACGTCGTACGTGTCACCTTCTGTTGGGGACGAACAGACTTAGCATATCCTTAAGTATGTAACAGTGTTGGGCGATCATCTTTCTTCTGTCTGTATGCATATTGTACATTTCTTTGAGTTTTGTTTGTCGATGAAAATATGGACGACACGAAAGATCAAAGTGAACTTACAACCATGACTTTCTAAGGATGGCTTAAGTTCATCCCGACCCCGTGAATAATTGTTGTATTTCTCATTTGAAGGTATGGTGACGTGCATGGACGAAGGTATAGGGAATATAACGAAAGCCTTCCAGGACAAATTCATATGGGGCGAAACCACCATGGTATTTACAACAGGTAAATGTCAGAATAGACGATCAAGATAACTGACGAGGAAACAATTATACATCCTCTCCGATACTCAATGTTTACCTATTCCCACAAGAGATCCTTAAATGCAACCTAGTATTGATACACATTTGGAATTGGTGTTAACTGTCATACGAAATAGATCTTGACGCGAAAATTATATTATTGACAAGGGCTGAATATTGAATGTCGGACCTGACACTTGTATTTGATTAAGACCATACAGCGCAACAATAGTTTCTTCAGATTCTCACATCTATACAGTATTAGTAGGATATGCTGGCCCAATGACCTTCTGTTCCAAAGGTACCGCTCAAGATCTCACAAAACCCAACTGACCAATAATGCCAAAATATTAGAAACATTCACATAAAGAATGGTCATGGTATTGGCCTTCATGTTTTGACGTTTCACCATGGCCATATGCATGCGGTATCAGGTGACAATACAGTAACATGGATTCTGAACAGGGGACGCGAAACCAACGAATACCGGATCTTCCAACTTATCCGAGATGCACTTCAAAGCTTTCTCTCAACCCAAGAAACATCTTCTTCGCTATATATAGGCTCTAATCTCTCCTTCAGTAATGCCCGTCACGCTGTGTTCATCGACGGTGTACGGCTGTGTGAATATTTGTCAGAGATAGAACATTATGTTTTACGGTCGACATTGAAAACTGTTGACCGCTTCTCTCTTGTATGAAACAGTCTGGGTTTAGGAGTCGTGTGAACGCGATATTGTTACGATGGAGATGGGTAAACTTTGGTGTTACAAGCCAGGTTCATCGGCCACTTTGGTTTTCTGTGTTCCGTCCTCCTCAAATTAACTCTGAATTTGAATTAAAGAATATCTCTCGGTGATAAGAGACTTTACGGTTGATGACACGGAAATTCTTTTATGGGCGACGGCTGAATACGGATTGTCGGTACTCGCGCCTAAACGGTACCATTATGTCAGTTGTGTTATCCCATGAACCGCTGAAACGTGTAGCGATGGGACTCGTGTTATTCACTAGATGAATATAGATATATGGATATATGTGCACAATATTGCTCAGAAGAAGATGGGAAAACTCCGGTAAATATGATGATTACAAGCCATGTTAGTATGATCGTGGCCATGCCACCTCGGTTTACCGCCTTCCATTCTCTTCGTATGAACTCTTTTTGACATTTTTATTCGCTAGGGAAACACCAGGCACCAGTCAGAAAATCAGGAGTCCTAACGAGAAGCCCCCTTCTAAACGTGTTTTATTCGTTCTTTTTGGGACAGATTTTTCGTTAAGACGTTTGGCCAGGGTTTTAGAAGATCGTTTCACAAGCGAAGTTTGTTCAGTTGTAAAGAGAAGTTTGTGGGAACGGCTTTAATATCTCTCAAATTCGATGATTGACTATGAACAGTTGACATGGCTTCAGGGAAAGAAGGGGCTGTGGTAACTCAAATGTACGATTACCCTTAATCTCATGGAATTATCTTTTTACCAGATAATGGTGGTCAGATTCTGGCAGGTGGTAATAACTGGCCGCTCCGTGGATGGAAAGGGTCCCTTTGGGATGGGGGTATGAAAGGGGTTGGATTCGTTCAAGGTGATCAGGTGGGAAGAGAGGGAGCTATTCACAACGGTCTCATGCACGTTACAGACTGGTACCCCACTCTGGTGAATCTGGCTCACGGCACACTGAATGACACTTTGAAACTCGATGGTTACGATCAGTGGCAAGCGATAAGGCAAGATTACTAGAGTTTCGTTTAGCATTCTAGATGCTTGGAATCTTTTGTTTCCATTTTGTGCATCTTTAATAATAAGTACCCATTATTATAATTACCAGAGCTGCTGATGAGTAGCGGATGTTACTCGGGTGAACGACATTCCAGATTTAGATTCTCGCGCACACACCTCTCTAGCGGTAGTTTGTCTAAAAACTCCGAACGATGAAGGCAAATATACTCATCTCTAGACGTGCACATTTTTGTCCACCATGGAGTGATGCAAGGAACGGCTCTGGCCTCTCCAGTTGTAATTAGAGAGAGAATTGCGTTAACGTTTTCTTCAAACGTTAGCCATATATGTACCTCCAGTTTTTAACTCATTTGCATCACTTATTTAATGGTGATAAAGTCAGCTTGGCGGTAAGTAATCTATGCAGATATTTCTTCACATGGGTGATGGCCGCGCCTCGTCACCATTAAATTGGGATGACCATGCTACAAGAATTACATATATCAGGTTAATGGTTATTCAGCGAGTTTCAGGGAATTGTTTGTATATTTACAGTGAAGGGCAGCCGAGTCCAAGAAAAGAGGTTCTCCATAACATAGATCCTTTGACAGCGAAAAAAGGAGACCGCCTTCCAAACGCTAGATTCGACAACCGCGTCAGAGCAGCTTTGAGGGTGGGAGACTGGAAAATCATAACTGGTGATCCAGGTTCGTAGATTGTTCATGGCTTGATATGGAAACTGAAAATACCATGCTCATTTAAGGTGGTCAGGAAGAGGATAGCCCTGTTGTCAGACGTCCACGAAATGAAGGAAGATTGGAAAATAGGACCCACTTGATACGCCTAGATAACTGACAGCAGTATTCTGACGACGATACAGCTCACCAATCCCGAGTGTGCGAGTTGTCACAGCGACACAGCTCATCAGTTACCAATATACGAGTTTTCAGAGCATTTCCATCATAGCTCTCTAGATTTGTATCTAATACCGCTTATGCCGGTGCTAGGGGTGTCATGTCATCCAAGTTGCCACATGAACAGGTACAATATAAGCGTACCTGAGATACAACACATATCACGAATCGTTAGATAGGTTAACCAGAAGACTATACTGTGAAGTCATGTGGCTCTGTCAGTATGTCGGCACCTCTTCCCTCTTCCTTTTTTTGTGTTGTAATTCAAGGCGAATCAAGCAGGCGAAGTGATTGTGAAACCACAACACATCAATGAATGAGTTTATAGAAACAACAGTGCATCACGGGATATCTTCCAGTTTTAAAGCACTTGACTGGATAATTCAAAATTTCAAAAATAAATCGTGTACTTTCATTGGCAGGTGGATAAAGACAGAAGAATATCCAGCCAATCATATAGTTTTTGCTTTTGATTCATTGCAATCACATTAGATTTTTGCGTATTCTTATTGATTATTTATAATACTCGATCTCTTCAAATAGGAGGCCTTTCGGAAACCACATGTAGGCCTATCTATGAACCGATTTTCCGATATGGTTTCCGAATTCGCGCAGCCGTGTTCTAGTTTCTTTGTCCACATTTTTCGTGATGTTCTTGAAACTTGAGCATTGTCTTGGAGCCTATAAGACGATCTCATCGTGGAATGCAGAGTTAGGACCTATCCACCCTGTTAGTAGCCCGGTAGACTATATTCCCCATAGCAAATTTTATCCAATTTCGCTAAACTTGCCGCATATTTTATAGCTTAATTGAATCCTGGACTGCGTGTAACTCTCTCAGAATTCCCATGTATCAGACAAGTATACGAGCGTCAGCAATTTCAAAGGATAACCTCATTCAGGTTGTCGGTGATAGATGTCACTTCAATACCACACTTCAAATGGTGTCTTGGACGTGGGAAAACCTTGGAATGGTAATTTGAATAAAGTATATATGTTATCAGTCTATAGACAGAATTCCAGTTTAAGATTTGCAGACGTGGAACCCCCTAATCTCCTAATTTCTTTTACAGGAAACAGCAGCTGGATCCCGCCACCTCATTTGTCTTGTAAGACGCAGATTTACACTGCGCCATCTACAAAAAACCTTTGGCTGTTTAACATTGCCGTTGACCCGGAAGAGAGAGATGACCTCTCTGAACAGTACCCGGATGTTGTTATGGAAATGCTGGACAAACTGAGCCAATACAACTCAACGGCAGTGTCTGTTCGATATCCGCCTCCCGACCCCCGATCTAATCCGGCACTCCAAGATGGAGTTTGGGGACCTTGGGAAGATTAACAAAAGGATACGTAGCAATGACGAAAGGACAATTATGCAAAAGCCTTCACCACGTCTAAATATACCATGTTTATGTAGGTGGTTAATTTGAATATATCGGGATAACCGTGTTTTGCAAGTAAGGAGATATCGGGAAGCATGAATAAGAATGGACCGATCATATAAGTTACAGCGTTACTTCCCTTCGTTTCATGATTGTACCTTTGCCATATACACGCCATCTGCCATTTATTTGCTTTTTTAAATGTAAAGCTCGCACACATTCATATAAATGAGAAATCAAATATCTCCGTATTGATTAAGTTCGAGGACTCTTCGGCTGGTAACATCTACGTTTGTGAGATGATGGTTCGGTGCATGGCTGCATATTAGGAGGCATCAAGCAGAGATATATTTGATAAGGCATTTTGGGAGATAGCTCCGCTGGGAGATTGATCATGATATTTTCTATGTACACACAAACATTTCTCTCTGCCTGTGGTAGGTATTCATATGTTTATTGTCAAATTTCCCCATACATGTACATCCACATATAGGCGAGCAGAGAGAAGGCGATTATTGAAAGTATCATTTACCACCCATACATACATCCACAACACATTGAACAGTGCGAGTTAAAGAGTGCACCATATACCATTATTTGTCCTCCTTCCTTAAGGGGTTTCGTTGACTTTTGTTTACCGGAATTTTCCCGATATTACAACACATATAAGGGAAGTGGGAAGAGGTGCCGACATACTGACAGAGACACATGACTTCACAGTATAGTCTTCTGGTTAACCTATTCTAAAGCACATACCAAGAATCTAACGATTCGTCATATGTGTTGTATCTCGGGTACGCTTTTATTGTACCTGTTCATGTGGCAACTTGGATGACATGACCACACGGCCCCTAGCACCGGTATGGTGGTTAGGGTTAACCCTAACCCTAGCACCGGTAGATAGAAATCTAGAGAGCTAAGATGGAAATGCTCTGACAACTCGTATATTGGCAATTGGAGAGCTGTGTCGCTGTGACAACTCGTACACTGGGGATTTGTGAGCTGTATCGTCGTCAGATGAAAATGACGGCATTTAACACAAAAGACTAGTCTGTAAGGTCCACCAAACAGTTATTAATATACAAATGAGCATTCATATCACTGAGAATGAACATTGAACCTAGAATACCCTTAAAAACTGCCATAACAGCCAAATATCTGACGACAAAAAAACGACGCAAATTTACCCTTGATTTTCAGCCTACCTACACTCTGAATTTGAAGTTTTATCTTTTAACATGCAGTGTGACTAACGTCACAGGACCTACGAAGTAGGGTAGGCATTAGGACTTCGAAGGGAACTGAACTCTTGGAAATCCCCCTCTCCCCTGTTGAAATCCTGCCTATAATAAGATGGGCACAGCCCAAGTCAGAATCACCAGTGATTTTCATTAAAAATCGCCAGAAATATTCATCAAAAAAGTAGGTCAGCTCAGAACTTGCTGGTAACAGTCCCGTAATGCACCTTCATGCCAAAAATCAAGGTTCTGATGTCAACGGTTCTCCTTATTTTGCCGACGAAAGGATTCGGGTGGACTGACTCACTCACTGACTCAGTCACTCACTCATTACCGGACAATTTGCAAATGAGAGCCTACTTCGTAGGAACATGCGATTTTGGCACTTATCTCTATTGTCAGAAATCGGCATGGTGAAGGACCCATTTTTGTGGCTAATTCCTATCAGTAATACACGCGGTAAAAATATAAGCAAAGAAAGTGAAAGTTCACCATGCTTTGTTTTCTCAAAGATTGGATGCTGATTGCACAATTTTGACTGAACCCTAATTGACTCTCACACGCCCGAAAATAAATTATATACAAAATTACATTGTCAAATATATGATATTTTTGATATGCTATTTAAGTAATATTTCAATTTAAGACTATTATTTATGGGGCTTTACCATCAATTGTTGTTCGTCTGTGAGGTAACTAACCCCTTAAAGGGTATAGTTAATCAAATTGCCATCCCGTTGCTCAGTTTTCCTCCATTTTGTTCAGCATTAATTCACCAGGGGGACCAACAAATATTCTTCAATATAGAGAATTTCCAAAAAATCTTGATTTTCAACTTTCTGGGGGGCAATAATTCTGATAATAACTGATCGAAACTTCACGTGATCTCTCTTGTATACATCGGTCTTTACATTCAGTAAGTTTAGGTGACAAGGTTTGGGGAAATTTCAAGATATAATCACAAATGCTTCAACTGGGCGAAGTACAGAATTTGGAAATTTAGGGTCCAGTTTGAATAAATGTATTCGAGTCATCAGGGACGATTTCCAAATTACTCGAAAAGACGCCAGAAATAGTGGATTGGGTTCCTCCTGTGAATATAACTGTTAAGCCTTTGTGACCAAACTATAGTTCTGAAATCTACTTTGAAATCTACATATACATGTATTACTTCATATATTGTTTTGAAAAACACATCCTAAATCTACGAACCATTATAGTCCTGGGGCTGATTCTGAAATATTAACGTTTGCTGCACCAATCTGCATCTTAATTTTTTATTGTTTTTGCCTCTTACTTGATTCATGGACTTATGCTTTCAAAATATTAGCCCTCGCAGAAAGTGTCCAAAGGGATATAACTGAGCAATAAGCCAATTGCATGTAGCGAGCTGAGCAATGATAGATTTTTTCGCCATTTTGCCTGCATATTAACTCTTCTGTTTGAATTTGGCAGATGACTCTTGGCTTGGCTTGTACATGTCCGCATGTAAGTAAAACAGTTGTTTGACAGGAGGAGAGACAGTTTTCCTAATAAAATCATGAAATGACGAAAAATGCGCCAATTCATTACTTATTAAACAATTTCTTTCACGTAAAGCGAATATCAAACAAGAATGACAGACAAGAAATTGAGATGTGTATCATTGTTAAAAGTATTATATTATGATGTCATACTCATGTCATGTCGGTGTCACTACTAAATATTACGCGTTTTTCAACCTCATGACCAGTGGTTTTCTGCATTTCATAACTATCTCCATGACAATTGCCACAGTGCTTGAGATCTGGACCCTTCCTATTACGATGACGGCATCTAAATCATGTTTTAAGGAGACAAAATATTATCTCCGATCATCAGTAATACTTGTCCAATACATTTCAAGGTGACTTGGGTAAAAATGCTGTAATAATTGATATTGATTATCATAGGAGGGCAATTTTTGTCATTTTGAACAATGTGTCACATTATGGCGTCAACTTGACATCATAATCACATCAAACGTGTTTAAATGTGATACAGTCATTTCGTACAATATAGAACCCTCCCAAAAATATCAAAATATGCTATAGTTTGCGGTACAATATCAACCCACATGGTATTTTATATATATAAACCCCCATTCCAGAAATTTTTTCATGCTTGAAAATTTAACCACATTTCTTTATTCTCACAGCCGCTAAAGCATGTTTACAGAGAAAAAGTGATCTCGATCACTAGATATGCATGTCCGATACATTTCCAGATGATATGAACAAATTTAATTCTTTTATTTATATATCATTGTTGATCATAGAATTCTGGGGAAGGCAAAAATATCATTTTGAACAATGGTGACACATTATGACATCATCATGCAGTCATAATCGCCTAAAACATGTTTGAATATCACATATTCATTTAGTGCATTATATAACCTTTCTACACATATACCGTATTTGGAACTCAATGACTAGTCATATGGTGTTTTTCTATTTATATGTAAATTCCAGAATTATATTAGTACTTCAAAATTTCACCAAAATTACAATATGCTGACATCTCCTAAACTTGTTTTCATGAGGACGAAAATGATCTCCAATCATCAGTAATGCATGCTCGATACATCTGTAGCTGATTGGAGCTGAAAATATGTGATTATACGTGATATTGATTTTGAAGCTCCGAGGGGAGCGAAAATGTTATTTTTAACAATATTGTTACATTATGACGTTTTCGTGACGTCATTATAACACCATAATCGGCTCAAACATGTTTGAAAAATTAGTACATTGTGTAGCCTTTCCAAAAATACGAAATATTTCATAGTTTCAAATAGTGTAACTATTCACATGGCGTGTTTACTATCATTCCAAAAATTGTTTTCTGGTGCCTAGAAATTCGACCACGTTACATTTAGCTGACAGCCCTTAAATATAAAAATTGATCTCTGATCATCAGTAATGCATGCTCAATATGTTTCGAGGTGATTTGAGCAGAAATAATGTGATTATTTATGATTTTGGTCATGATCAGAGGAGGACAAAAATGTCATTTTGAACAATTTGTCACATTATGACGTCATCATCACTCAAACATGTATAAATGTGTTGTAGTAATTAAGTGCATGATAAAACATTTCCAAAATACCAAATATGCCTTAGTTTGAAGTATTATAACTACGAGTGCTCATTCACCCCCATGGCTCATTCACCCCCATGGGATCATTCACCCCCATGGGTCAGTTTATAGGGATAGGGAGATCGCGTGCCCTTTCTATACTACTCATCGCGCACTACTCATCGCGTATGCGCAGTCGACCCATTCTACTGTAGGGTGCAAGCCTGGCCCATGGAATCTCAGGTAGCGAAAACCCCAGATCTCTCGCCCCACCCTATCCCGCGCCACACCTATAGGGATAGGGAGATCGCGTGCCTTTCTATACTACTACTCGTCGCGCATGTGCAGTCGACCCATTCTACTGTAGGGTACAAGCCTGGCCCATGGAATCTCAGGTAGCGAAAACCACAGGTCTCTCGCCCCACCCTATCCCGCGCCACACCTATGCGACCCGCTGTGCAGTGAGTAAAGCGGAGGAGGAGGGGGAGGACGCGCCACGGATTATACTAGGGAGATTGACACGGTGCTTTTCTATCTGTACCCTCATTACAGAAATTCATTTTAACAAACACCCTCAAGTCTATAGAGTGCAAACAACGTGGTTTTTCCAGCTTGGCATATGATGGGCTTCCAGAAGAACATAGTCGGCAAAATTGGTCCGCGTCGGTCCTCACAGGTATTTGTTCTGAATACGAACTTGCATTCAATAAATACTTCCTCGTTCAGACCGTTTTTACTACCTTGCGGTCACATATTTCATCATTTTCGAAGAGATGACTTGATAGGGCTATCACATCATCGCCCTGAACTATTTGTATCTAATACTGCTCAAGCCGATGCTATGGGCCGCAAGTAGTAGGTAAACAGCAAATTCCCGCTCTTTTATGCAAATTTGTGGAGCAAGTGTGGAGCTCTCGTCCAATCAGAAGCGAGTATTTCAAATCCGTCACAGAGCTCTCGTCCAATCAGAAGCGAGTATTTCAAATTGACCAAAAAGCTACCTCCAGCACAGGAGAGTTCCAATTTTTCCAGGTCAAAAATAGTTCCATGTATTCATCCGCGGTGATGCGGTTTTGGCGGTGATTCGGTCGCGGAAGAAAGCTTCCGCGGAGAAAAAGTAGTCCCCAGACTGGAAATACGCTGCATGGTCCAATGGGGTCGAGTAAGGTACCAAAGTGAAGCATTCGTGAAGGGGCATCTGATGGGGTGGGTGTGGGGGTCTGTGGGCTGATTTCATTGTTCAGGCATGTCATGGGTGTTTTCACAGAATAAATGCCATACGGAGGATGGGTACTAGTATTTCGCTGACGTCCTAGTAATAAACATAATCTATAGGTGTTGTACCATGTTAATAGGATCAGTCTTGCATCTGTACCACCCTAGGGTCGAGCGTTTATTGTCCCGTGTATCTCCGCAAGAAAACAACAAACAAAATGGCGGCTCCAGGATGGTGTGGGGATGCCCTTTCCATATCACGGCGTCGACAGTAGCGCCATCTGCACACACTGACGCAAGGGAGACAATTCGTGTGGACCAACCGTGTGGAAATAGCCGTGTTGGAGCTAGGGGAGCCACTAATGGACCAATGGGGACGAGTGAGGTATCAAAGTGAAGCTTAGGTGAAGGGTCATCTAATGGGCTGGGTATGGGATTGAAATATCGCCATTCTGCGCATGCGCGGTGGCCGAAGGGTATGGAAATAGCCGTTTTGGAGCTAGGGGAGCCCCTGATGGTCCAATGGGATCGAGTGAGGTATTAAAGTGAAGCTTATGTGAAGGGGCATCTGACTGCACTGGCGGCTTGGGCGTTGTCACCATTCTGCGCATGCGCGGTGGCCCAAGGGTATGGAAATAGCCGTGTTGGGAGCTAGGGGAGTTACTACTGGTCCAGTGGGGTCGAGTGAGGTATCAAAGTGAAGCTTAGGTGAAGGGGCATCTGACTGGACTAGCGGATTTGAAATGGCGTCATTCTGCGCATGCGCGGTGGCCCAAGGGTATGGAAATAGCCGTGTTGGGAGCTAGCGAAGCCAATAATGGTGCAATGGGGTCGTATGAGGTATCAAAGTGAAGCCTATGTGAAGGGGCATCTGACTGGACTAGTGGGGTTGAAATAGCGGCATTCTGCGCATGCGCGGTGGCCCAAGGGTATGGAAATAGCCGTGTTGGAGCTAGGGGAGCCCCTGATGGTCCAATGGGATCGAGTGAGGTATTAAAGTGAAGCCTAGGTGAGGGAGCCTCTGATGGGCTGGGTGTGGGGTTGAAGTATCGGCATTCTGCGCATGCGCGGTGGCCGAAGGGTATGGAAATAGCCGTGTTGGAGCTAGGGGAGCCACAAATGGTCCAATGGGATCGAGTGAGGTATCAAAGTGAAGCATTCGTGAAGGGGCATCTAATGGGCTGGGTGTGGGGTTGGAATATCGGCATTCTGCGCATGCGCGGTGGTCAAAGGATATGAAGTCAAAAAGTCAAAATACTTTTATTTTACCAGGGTACTTTTACAGCAGATACTGATTTCCAAAAAGGCCGTGACATATAACACATAAACAATGACGCAGGACATTACAATAACAAAGAAAAACATAGATAAATTAATTAATAAAATTAACAGTTCTCATGTTTATAATATGCTTTGTCAAATTTGTTTTAAAAGTGTACAGACTAGCCGAATTACGAACAGATAGATTAAGACTATTCCAAACCAAGGTACCCCTATAAATAAAAGTCCGTTGTCCTGTTTTTAAGTTGCATCTTGGGAGAGCTAAGTCTCTTCTGAGGGAGGATCGCGTATGGTACCCGTGATTTACTGTTTGAAATTTGTTTGTGAGGTACCTTGGCGTGAGTTCATTCATACATTTATACATTAGAATACATTCATGATAAAACAGGCGTTCCTTAAAAGTAAACCATTTAAGTTCTGATAAAATAAATTGCGTTGGAGTATCGTAAGGTAGTTTTAAAATGACTTTTGCTGCTTTGTTTTGCAGACGTTGTATTTTAGTTTTCAGTTTATCAGAACAATTTCCATAAATAGTATTACAGTAGTCTAGTAGTGGCAATATTAGTGCGTTGTATAGTTGCACTGATAGATCTTCATTCATATACTGTCTAACTTTTCGCAGTATTCCAGTTCTTTGTCTCACTTTCGTGCACATGGATTCGATATGTTTGTCCCAGGTTAGACTCGGGTCAATGAATACACCTAGATATTTGTAACTGCTTACTCGTTCCAGTTCTGAATTATTAATCTGTATATCAGTGGGTCTGGATTTGTTTAGTCTCTTTGGAGTGCCAAATAACATCCATTTGCATTTGGAGATGTTCAAATGCAGCTTGTTGTCGCGAAACCAAGAGGTACAACAAGAGGTATGAAACCAAGAGGTATGAAACTAGCCGTTTTGGAGCTAGGGGAGCCTCTAATGGTCCAATGGGGTCGAGTGAGGTATCAAAGTGAAGCATTCGTGAAGGGGCATCTGATGGGTTGGGTGTGCGGTAGGAATATCATTCTGCGCATGCGCAGACGCAATGCGGAGCTCTCGTCCAATCAGAAGCGAGTATTTCAAATCCGTCACAGAGCTCTCAGCCAATCAGAAGCGAGTATTTTGACCCGGTGCATTATGGGCCATATCCAAGATGGCGGCACGTATGTTCAAGATGGCGGCACATCCGGTGTCGAAAACTGGCCATTTCTTCGGGATGTGGTCACCTAGTGTCGAAAACTGGACCCTGTATGGGTCCCGCTAGCGCCTTGACGCCATGATATAGACCGGAGAGAGAAAACAACAACAACAAGGATGACACATGAGGGAACAACAACAACAACAAGTTTTTTTTTTCATATAGTTTATTTTCCCCTCCATCATAACATACCCACGCTGGGGGAGCCGCGTTGGGTATGTTTACAATTCAAGAAAGACTCTTGTCCAATCAGAGACCGCCATTTGCATCTGTCCTATTCGTTCCTGTCCGTTAGATGTATTCTTGTCCAATCAGAAGTCGCCATTTCAGAGAGTTCCTTCTTCGGTCATGTTCATTCTGAACCGTTTATTCTAATCATCGTCGGACAGGCCTGGATATTCTTCGGGCAGCATGTCCTGAAACAGTTGTTTGCGCATTCTGATCGCATTTTCCAGGGCCTCGGTGGGTGGTAGCCCCATAGCCTCTTCCAAGTGACGCTTGGTCTTCATGATGGACCTGTGCGTGGGGTCGCCTTTTATTTCAAGCGGTAGTAAGGTATACTGTTCATAGATCGCCATGGCTGTTTTCCTGATGCGGGAGCGCATTTGGGTGTACGTCTGTTGTAAATTATCCTCTCCGGCGTCCTCGATCGCTTCAGCGTGAGTATTGATAGCTGCTGTCACAATACGATCCCAGAAGGTAGGTTCTGCCTCACTTTCCTGGGATGTAGGCTGACTCTGGGGTCAAGCTCTCCATATCAGTAGATATACTGTCAGCAATCTTGGATTCGGTATCAGTCGATGCACTCTCATCAATCTCTGTATCAGTATCTGCCTCAACGGGCTCCTCGGCGTCTTCAATCCCATGTATATTTTTCTCGTGTCGCATCATATCGTAATGTCTGGTGAACGTGCGTTCACACTCAGAACAAGTATAAGCCATGTTGACGGTTGAACGTCGACTGTGCGTGTTTTGGGAATACGCTCGCTTTTATAGACAGTAACGGTCATCAACGCTTAGCTCAACGCTTCAACGCCCTGGTGAATTAGCTCAGAAGCTCTGATTTCATGGAATTGACATCAATTCATCGAAATGCAGTGACGCCCGTCAACGCCCGTCGTTACGCCTTAACGCTCGTCTCAACGCTTTAACACACTTTCTTAACGCTTTAACGACGTTTAATGATGCGTTCAAACAAATGTTTCTTTTGTGCTATTGCTCTGACATACGCCGCTTTCCAGTTCATGCCCGAGGTTTTCAACATCGACGCTGTTCTTTCATTTTCCATATGGACTGGATCCTTATCCAACAATTTCATATGGGTCAGTAAGTCGACATACTGCTGACGTAAAGCCCGTCGTAGCCTGGGTGCCAATCTGTTATGGGCTAAAATTGCAGCTTCCTCTTTCGAATACCCTTTGCGTTGAAACTTGTTTCCTGTGGCCTCCAAAATCTCGCCCATCTCTGCGTCCATACTTTCTTTGAACAAATCCTTCCATAGCCTCGAGTTCACATTATGTTCTTCAACCTCGGGTTGGGCCTTCACGGTTGGGTGATATTCCGGGACTGGTGATATGAAGAAGGCCCGCTGTACGGGGGCGGGTTGCTGCTTCACCAAATGTGGACTCGGTGGATGGTGTAGGGCTGTGTTGATCCCTCGCCGGGTAGCAGGTGGGTCGTCAGCCGGCGATCTTCGGGGGTATGGGCTTTTAAATCTACGAACAGGTAGCCGTATGGACGACTTGTCGCTTCTTAAAACGCCTGCATGAAATGGTCGATGTTCTGAGGATAAATTCGACTACCAAACACACGAATTTGTGCTCTGTCGATGGGGTTGGAGAACAACACAAAGTATTGGCAGTTCAAGGCAATATCTCTGGACGCCTTCCCTTGAGGAAAGAGATTCTGGGTCAAATAGATGACGGACAGATTGCGATGATGGGACCCTTTGGTGAATAGGTCGGCGATTTTCGAATTGTCATTGGCCGCACTCATCAGATCATCTAGCACTACCACGTTGGTCTGCTCGGGGTCAAAGTAATACGGTTCGTCTATGTCATGAGGAATCCCTGGGACGAAACTCACATTCTGTAATCGCGTAGTTTCGTAGGCGGGCTGCCATTGGCTATAACACCAAACAACACGTGTCGGAGCTGGGGTTGCCACACCTTCCTCTAAGAACTGCATTACCCAGGACGTCTTTCCACATGCCGTAGGGCCGCTCACCGTCATCGTGTAGGGATGCTCTACTGCACTTGCTGGACCTATAGCGGGACTCGGTGGTGTCTCTTGGTTGTGTTTGCCTTGAATGTGCCTGATCATACTATCGCGACGAGAGAAGGTTCTCTGACAGAACGTACACGTACACGACATGTTGATCTGTCGACCAATACATAAGCACTGATGAGGGACACATGTTCATTCTTATATGTACAGACACCACCACCACACACTACCACACACACACGCACACACACCACCACGACCACCACCGCCACAACCGCCACCACCGGGCGTTGACAGGCGTCAACGCCCGGTGGTGGTGGTGGTGGTGGGAACTCCCGTGTGGCAGAGCTCTTGGATCGGAGCTCTTGGAGCTCAAAGCCTGTGGAGCTCAGATCTCGGAAGTGACATTTGCATACGACCTCTGTGAGGTCACTTCCGCTTCCGTTCACGTGACCGGAACTGACCTTTGACCCGGCGCGCGCGGTGTAAAGGTTTCCACCGCGTCAGTCATCAGTCCTTATCAGTCATCAGTCCTTGTCAGTCATCAGCCCTCATCAGTCCTTATGTATTGGTCGACAGATCAACATGTCGTGTACGTGTACGTTCTGTCAGAGAACCTTCTCTCGTCGCGATAGTATGATCAGGCACATTCAAGGCAAACACAAACAAGAGACACCACCGAGTCCCGCTATAGGTCCAGCAAGTGCAGTAGAGCATCCCTACACGATGACGGTGAGCGGCCCTACGGCATGTGGAAAGGCGTCCTGGGTAATGAAGTTCTTAGATGAAGGTGTGGCAACCCCAGCTCCGACACGTGTTGTTTGGTGTTATAGCCAATGGCAGCCCGCCTACGAAACTACGCGATTACAGAATGTGAGTTTCGTCCCAGGGATTCCTCATGACATAGACGAACCGTATTACTTTGACCCCGAGCAGACCGACGTGGTAGTGCTAGATGATCTGATGAGTGCGGCCAAGGACAATTCGAAAATCGCCGACCTATTCACCAAAGGGTCCCATCATCGCAATCTGTCCGTCATCTATTTGACCCAGAATCTCCTTCCTCAAGGGAAGGCGTCCAGAGATATTGCCTTGAACTGCCAATACTTTGTGTTGTTCTCCAACCCCATCGACAGAGCACAAATTCGTGTGTTTGGTAGTCGAATTTATCCGCAGAACATCGACCATTTCATGCAGGCGTTTCAAGAAGCGACAAGTCGTCCGTACGGCTACCTGTTCGTAGATTTAAAAGCCCATACCCCCGAAGATCGCCGGCTGACGACCCACCTGCTACCCGGCGAGGAATCACCACAGCCCCTACACCATCCACCGAGTCCACATTTGGTGAAGCAGCAACCCACCCCCCGTACAGCGGGCCTTCTTCATATCACCAGTCCCGGAATATCACCCAACCGTGAAGGCCCAACCCGAGGTTGAAGAACATAATGTGAACTCGAGGCTATGGAAGGATTTGTTCAAATAAAGTATGGACGCCGAGATGGGCGAGATTTTGGAGGCCACAGGAAACAAGTTTCAACGCAAAGGGTATTCGAAAGAGGAAGCTGCAATTTTAGCCCATAACAGATTGGCACCCAGACTACGACGGGCTTTACGTCAGCAGTATGTCGACTTACTGACCCATATGAAAATTGTTGGATAAGGACCCAGTCCATATGGAAATTGAAAGAACAGCGTCGATGTTGAAAACCTCGGGCATGAACTGGAAAGCGGCGTATGTCAGAGCAATAGCACAAAAGAAACATTTGTTCGAACGCATCATTAAACGTCGTTAAAGCGTTAAGAAAGTGTGTTAAAGCGTTGAGACGAGCGTTAATGCGTAACGACGGGCGTTGACGGACGTCACTGCGTTTCGATGAATTGATGTCAATTCCATGAAATCAGAGCTTCTGAACTAATTCACCAGGGCGTTGAAGCGTTGAGCTAAGCGTTGATGACCGTTACTGTCTATAAAAGCGAGCGTATTCCCAAAACACGCACAGTCGACGTTCAACCGTCAACATGGCTTATACTTGTTCTGAGTGTGAACGCACGTTCACCAGACATTACAATATGATGCGACACGAGAAAAATATACATGGGATTGAAGACGCCGAGGAGCCCGTTGAGGCAGATACTGATACAGAGATTGATGAGAGTGCATCGACTGATACCGAATCCAAGATTGCTGACATTATATCTACTGATATGGAGAGCTTGACCTCAGAGAGTCAGCCTACATCCCAGGAAAGTGAGGCAGAACCTACCTTCTGGGATCGTATTGTGACAGCAGCTATCAATACTCACGCTGAAGCGATCGAGGACGCCGGAGAGGATAATTTACAACAGACGTACACCCAAATGCGCTCCCGCATCAGGAAAACAGCCATGGCGTTCTATGAACAGTATACCTTACTACCGCTTGAAATGAAAGGCGAGCCCACGCACAGGTCCATCATGAAGACCAAGCGTCACTTGGAAGAGGCTATGGGGCTACCATCCACAGAGGCCCTGGAAAATGCGATCAGAATGCGCAAACAACTGTTTCAGGAAATGCTGCCCGAAGAATATCCAGGCCTGTCCGACGATGATTAGAATAAACGGTTCAGAATGAACATGACCGAAGAAGGAACTCTCTGAAATGGCGACTTCTGATTGGACAAGAATACATCTAACGGACAGGAACGAATAGGACAGATGCAAATGGCAGTCTCTGATTGGACAAGAGTCTTTCTTGAATTGTAAACATACCCAACGCGGCTCCCCCAGCGTGGGTATGTTATGATGGAGGGGAAAATAAACTATATGAAAAAAAATTGTTGTTGTTGTTGTTCCCTCATGTGTCATCCTTGTTGTTGTTGTTTTCTCTCTCCGGTCTATATCATGGCGTCAAGGCGCTAGCGGGACCCATACAGGGTCCAGTTTTCGACACTAGGTGACCACATCCCGAAGAAATGGCCAGTTTTCGACACCGGATGTGCCGCCATCTTGAACATACGTGCCGCCATCTTGGATATGGCCCATAATGCACCGGGTCAAAATACTCGCTTCTGATTGGCTGAGAGCTCTGTGACGGATTTGAAATACTCGCTTCTGATTGGACGAGAGCTCCACATTGCGTCTGCGCATGCGCAGAATGATATTCCTACCGCACACCCAACCCATCAGATGCCCCTTCACGAATGCTTCACTTTGATACCTCACTCGACCCCATTGGACCATTAGAGGCTCCCCCAGCTCCAAAACGGCTAGTTTCATATCCTTTGACCACCGCGCATGCGCAGAATGCCGATATTCCAACCCCACACCCAGCCCATTAGATGTCCCTTCACGAATGCTTCACTTTGATACCTCACTCGATCCCATTGGACCATTTGTGGCTCCCCTAGCTCCAACACGGCTATTTCCATACCCTTCGGCCACCGCACATGCGCAGAATGCCGATACTTCAACCCCACACCCAGCCCATCAGAGGCTCCCTCACCTAGGCTTCACTTTAATACCTCACTCGATCCCATTGGACCATCAGGGGCTCCCCTAGCTCCAACACGGCTATTTCCATACCCTTGGGCCACCGCTATTTCAACCCCACTAGTCCAGTCAGATGCCCCTTCACATAGGCTTCACTTTGATACCTCATACGACCCCATTGCACCATTATTGGCTTCGCTAGCTCCCAACACGGCTATTTCCATACCCTTGGGCCACCGCGCATGCGCAGAATGACGCTATTTCAAATCCGCTAGTCCAGACAGATGCCCCTTCACCTAAGCTTCACTTTGATATCTCACTCGACCCCACTGGACCAGTAGTAACTCCCCTAGCTCCCAACACGGCTATTTCCATACCCTTGGGCCACCGCGCATGCGCAGAATGGTGACAACGCCCAAGCCGCCAGTCCAGTCAGATGCCCCTTCACATAAGCTTCACTTTAATACCTCACTCGATCCCATTGGACCATCAGGGGCTCCCCTAGCTCCAAAACGGCTATTTCCATACCCTTCGGCCACTGCGCATGCGCAGAATGGCGATATTTCAATCCCACACCCAGCCTATTAGATGCCCCTTCACCTAAGCTTCACTTTGATACCTCACTCGTCCCCATTGGTCCATTAGTGGCTCCCCTAGCTCCAACACGGCTATTTCCACACGGTTGGTCCACACGAGTTGTCTCCCTTGCGTCAGTGTGTGCAGATGGCGCTACTGTCGACGCCGTGATATGGAAAGGGCATCCCCACACCATCCTGGAGCCGCCATTTTGTTTGTTGTTTTCTTGCGGAGATACACGGGGCAATAAACGCTCGACCCTAGGGTGGTACAGATGCTAGACTGATCCTATTAACATGGTACAACACCTATAGATTATGTTTATTACTAGGACGTCAGCGAAATACTAGTACCCATCCTCCGTATGGCATTTATTCTGTGAAAACACCCATGACATGCCTGAACAATGAAATCAGCCCACAGACCCCCACACCCACCCCATCAGATGCCCCTTCACGAATGCTTCACTTTGGTACCTTACTCGACCCCATTGGACCATGCAGCGTATTTCCAGTCTGGGGACTACTTTTTCTCCGCGGAAGCTTTCTTCCGCGACCGAATCACCGCCAAAACCGCATCACCGCGGATGAATACATGGAACTATTTTTGACCTGGAAAAATTGGAACTCTCCTGTGCTGGAGGTAGCTTTTTGGTCAATTTGAAATACTCGCTTCTGATTGGACGAGAGCTCTGTGACGGATTTGAAATACTCGCTTCTGATTGGACGAGAGCTCCACACTTGCTCCACAAATTTGCATAAAAGAGCGGGAATTTGCTGTTTACCTACTACTGCCGCATGGTCATGTTGTTCAATATGTCTGTATGAACAGCTACAATCAAAGCGTGGTTGAGATGCAAATCATCACAGGATTCACTTTTGGTTTTTGTGATGTTTTAGAAATAAGCAGTCAGTATATTTATCTGTGATATCATATGACTTCTTGTCTGTACACCGGCATCGTTTTTCCCTACCCTTTTAATGTTGCGTCTAATTACGCGTCTTTGGACTGTGCATCTAGCGTGAGGCACAAATCAAATTGAAATATATATGTTTAAAGAATGTTAGTATCATTCCTTACACTGTAAAAAATCAGGCGGCGACGTCTTCTGAGTGTTCAAGATTGAATACGCGTGTTAAAGTTATGAACACTTATGTTAGTGTTTAGAATGCTATTGTTCAAATTTTGAATGCTTGTGTTAAAATAATGAACAGATGTGTTCATAGTGCGTTCAGCATTCCGTTACCTGCGTTGATGGTTTGAATGCGAAAGTTCAAAATTAAACATGGAAGTTAACAATTTGAACACAATTACGCGTTCAATAAGTGTTACAATTTAGGCGTTCAATAATTGAACAACTCAGATTACAGTGTAATAATATAAGAAATGTTGCACGTGTGCCGTATGATAATCTATTGAACCAAACGCAACTAGGTTTGCTGTGTGGATTCCTCGAGGATGCACTACACTGATAGAATAATATGGTAGATTGGAACGATATACAAGAGGTGGAAAAAATTGACGACGTATGGCGACGAAAAAGCAACCATATGACTCCACAGGAAAGAATTCGTCGGACCCCCAACGTTCAGACTCGAGGATACGAAGGAAGTTCGG